>MU160794.1:10746-49754 GCA_015888305.1 Antheraea pernyi | reverse complement strand
AAAAAACAAAACATAATCAAATTTTTTTTTTACAACCAGCCAGTATGTCATCAATAACAAAAAAGTTTACTTACCTACGCACTTTGTTTGAGTAAATACTTAGAAATTAATCAATATAAATGGTAAAATTTGTAATGTCACGCATGTTGCTTAGACTTTTTTGATGTGTGTATATAAATGAAAATCGATAAATGTAAGACGTTATCCAATTCAGGGGTTCCCAAACTTTTTGAGTCCGCGGCGCACTTCCGGCGCTCTCACTGAAACGCAACAATGCAAGCACTGTTACTTCATGTCTGTTTTCTGTGAGAGGGTGGTACTACCCCGGGTGAGCCGACCCATTAATGCTGAAACTACTAATAGCTACAGCGTGGCTCTAACACCTACAAAAACGTGTCACGGCGCTCTAACCTAGCTAGCTAGTCAAGATTCATACAGTCAATAGAAATACGTACAATGATACTGGTTGTATATGCGGAAATATTAAAACATCCATAACATGGATCAGTGTGTGCTGGAAATTTAATGGATAATATTGCACCCGCTAATAATGAAGTTGAGTTACCAGAGAGAGGTTAAGAGGAGTGCGGCACCCCTCTTTACTTTGTACCGCTCACCAGGGCGCCACGACGCACACTTTTGGAACCTCTGGACTAATTTTTTTTTGTTGGATTTGCAATTGTCAGGACGAAGTTGTATCAAAGTAGGGGAAATGTAGGTAATGGGGATCACTTAAGCGAGAATGAAGAAAAAAAACAAATATATTAATCAACTATTTATTGCTCTGTTCTTATTATAAACTTTACTCTCTTAACTATCAATTGAGATCAACTTTAATCATTTTAGTTTATTAATTTTGGTAAAATAAAAAATTAAAAAAAAATTAAGTTTGATCACAATTGCCAACACCGGTTGGCAATGGTGATCAGCATGTAGACAATGGTGATCAACACATATCGCACGCATAATTGTACGCAAAATCCCATCCAGTACAGCCGACATGAGCCCAGAGGCCACAAGAAATGCACCGGTACCATGTTTCATTGTTTCGTCCGAATTCACCACCTACAAGACACAAGTTGCTTGCATCTTCTGCATCGTCATTTTCGTCATCCTTGCATAAATCATCCGTTATCACGTTTGAAGTCGATGTGTCATTGGAGTCCTGCAGAATTTTCTTTTTAACCTTCTCACGACTGACTGACCTTCTGTAGTTTGCTTTTCTTTTCTATTCCTTTTCCTTGGTTTTTCGTAGTTTTGGCCTTCCTTTTATTTTCTTTTTCAACTATCTTGGGCATCTTTGATTGGTGTAGATGTTAAAATCGTTGCGTGCTGTTTTTTCTTCCTTGTCTTGTCTTGACAACAGTTACTTTTTTAGGCATCTGATTGAAATTTTGAACACTTGACAGATCCTTAGATGTGGTTGGTATATCAAATTGAGACGAGACGAGATGTATTTTTTTTTGTATCTTTTGTGAAGACTGGCAAATGTAATATTTATGGTCTTCGCGGCTTCTCTTATTGAACAATTCTGTTCATCAATGAGCTTTACAGCCTATTAGTCTTTCTACAATAAACTTTCAGCATCTACAAACAAAAAAATATACTGTTTTACCGAGATTAGGTAGTGAGGGCAATGGGGATCACTATGTAGGTAATTGGGAACACCCGACTCCGATTACCTACATTGACAAAGAGACGGAAAAAAAAATCCTGACAAGAAATTATAGGTTATAATAACAATATGGTTGTTTAATTTCACGCAACAGTGCTACGATTATTACACATTACAAGTACAGGTATAAATATTTGTTATTTTGTGACTTACCTTCACATTTATTAACTCGAAAAATTAGATGAAAATGGTGCAAAACTTTCAAACACTTGCTACTCTCCGACGCGTCGCGCGAACTGAGTCAGTCACCGGTAGCGCATAAGAATGACTATAATACTAGCGTATAGGTAGGTTAGCATCAGTTGGTCGCTTTCGGTTTTCGTTATTTTGAGGTGATCACCATTGCCAACTGACTCCCATTGCCTACATTTCCCCTAAATGTTTAAAAAAACGTACGGAGCAGTGAAAATGTTGGGTCACAAAGTGTCCATATTAAATATAGGAGTGAGTAAGTGAGACAAACAGTATGGATATTTTCAAATTGACAGAATTAGCTTTCAGTTGTTCATTTGCCGTTTTATTTTATTACATGACCGTATTGTAAATAAAAGATTTCTTATTGTTTTCTTTATTAGTACACCCGTGCGACACCGAGCGGGACAGCTAGTTAATATAAAAACAGTTATAGAAAAAGTAGGTCTTCCAACAACAGAATCGCATGAAATTTATTTGTAGAATTCAGAATGTCTCTTTCGTCTAGTTACTACGAACAAAGGCCGATAATGGCTGATCTACGATCTACCTATCGTAATACCATTCGTTTTCTCTATCAATTGTACGCTACTAATATTCACAAACAAAAACCTGTGTAAACTACTATCGTCCATGTTGATCGCCAGCGCTCCTACGACCACACCGTCCTGCACTAGCAAGTCGAGTACGAAGAATTCAGTGAAGAGGTCAATGTTCTTAAACTTCGTACTGTATCCGTACAATGTATGGAGTAAAGCATGGCCGGTCCTAGAAAATTAATTACTTTATATTTTTATATATTTACAGCTATGATTATCGTTTAAACAATTACCACAATCATAACTAAGATTACCGCCTTTTATAGCATCAATAAGTACACGTGGAGTAAGATATATTATAAACATAGTACAGCCTTCATTTTTTTCTTGTAGTCTTTATTTTGGGCAAAAGTTGTAATGTCATCAATGTACACTACAGCTAATTGGGATGTGTATTATGTTGTGTGACGAGTGAAGGCCGGATTTTCATAAATTCTTCCAATTTCCTGTTCTCCAGAATGTCTCGCTTACGATAGGTGGCATTCTCAATATCCTATATGGATATTCGTACCGATTTTAATTCCCGCGATTAAGTACATCGGATGTGTTACCTTCGCTATAGCTCGAAGACTCGAAATCGTGAGCACATTGTGAATGTTTCTTTTACACCTGATCAACTGTATCTGTTCTACAAGGCATACCATCGGGCTTATATGAAACAGTGGAAACATGTTTTTTTTTGTACATCGGATGTGTTACCTTCGCTATAGCTCGAAGACTCGAAATCGTGAGCACATTGTGAATGTTTCTTTTACACCTGATCAACTGTATCTGTTCTACAAGGCATGCCATCGGGCTTATATGAAACAGTGGAAACATGCTTTTGGTACAGTTCTACTAAATACCTTCTTATTGAAAAGGTTGCAGAAAAGGGTTGTCCACATTGTTGACGATGTTACTGACTTTATATATTACATAGTTCATCTAGTTGCATCCGTTATGCAGGAACATAGCCTTGCTGAGTGTGGTCTAGAGTCTGTATTATAGCGAGTGCTCTAAAAAGCTATTTAACTTAATCTCTTCCTCTCCCTTCTATAATAGAACCACACACGCCGAGAGTCTGAGCCACAATTTCATGATAAATCCCATGAGAGTACTAACTAAAATCTTCGCCATCTCCTATCTTTGCCACCACTACTGTGGATGTGTGTAACAACCATCCAGCCAGTGTGTTCTCTCGTTTCTCGACATCGATTAATTCACACGTCGTATAAAGGCCGGCAAGACGGTGGCGACTGGATCTCGCGCGATACAGTGACACAAAATCTTACATCACTGCGACAACATTACACATATCACCTCCACACACGTGCACGCATACACGCTTACACATGCAGGTGGAAGGGTTTTATTTTTTCCCTTATCAAACTGAAATAGTTTAGAATATTATCCGATATGAAATATATATAGGAGTTGTTGAGGTATGTATGCTTGGTACAGGGTACTTGAGTGCCTTAAGCGCTCGCCTTAGTAGTCCGGTGAAGCTGTTAAGACCTTGCTTGGTCAATAGCGTAGTCAGTTCGAAAAAAAAAAACGGTGGCGACTGGTAAAATATAAATAACCCATATATCGTTCAATCGCCGCTATTATTTTTGGATTATATTGTTCTTACCATCAGGTAAATAGCATAACCCTTTGGTGTGCTAGTTAAAAAAAATGCTATAGTCTACAGTCATTAACTGTTTCCTAACTCACAAAATATAACATACATAGTGTAGTGTCATCTACTGGCAAGAAACAGACTCATACCGTGGATTATGACATAGCTCAAATTATTGGCATCATTTTAAGCTATTGAAACCAAAAAGTATTTACATTTTCTATCATTCTATTCAACATAGTAGTTACAGTAAACATTAGAGAGATGGGGCTAGTAATTCTATGAACAAGTTAAAAATTAGTAGTCGAAATACATAAAAAAGAGGAAAGTAACAGCCACATCAAATCATATTTCAATGTATTTATTAATATCGAAACTAAAAACACAAATCGAATTTAATTATAACAAATATAACTCCTCGAAAGAGTATTAAGTATTTTATGCATTATTTCTATTCGCGACCAAAGGTCTATTCAAAAACCCTGCGCCACCAACGTGTAGATGTGTTTTTAGCACCACTCCAGAGATGGCGTTAAATATATATATTTATATGTAGCTTTTCATTTGCATGCATTTTAAAGATAATTAGGAAAATCACTATTTAATCTGTCAAGAACTTTATATCCCTCACAATTTTTTAAATACTTTTTATTACATATTTAATTTGAATTTCTTTCTTGAAAATGTATAAAGAAGCATTTCAATTATACTTTGTCAATTTTTAAATAGATATAATAATATTTGGTTAATTATTTGACAGAAACTAAGGTACTTTAATTTTTGGCTTCTTAATCGGTTTAAGTGATTCAGCATTTTACTGAACTGCAACTCTCCGTATTTTTTAATCAAAATATTCTAGCTGCTCCGAAAACATAACAAGAATTGTCAATGTTCTGAAACTTCGAGCGATTACGGTGATATTTTATATCCAGGAATTGTATATAATTCCCAAATAGATAGAGTTCAAAAATTATAAAATATGATCGTATTTAATTGGAATAACGACGAACAGTAACTATTGCAAAAAAGCGTAAGAGACGGCTAGAACTGAACGAATTTTGTAAACAGTGAGTATGCGTTATTTCAAATTTATTAGTGTCGAAATAATGACAATGATACTTTCCAAAAAAATAACATACCGATTTTAAATAAACGTTGTACACGAGGAGTAATAGTCAATCTAAAATGGTCAGCAAAAATTTAGGAGACATAAAATATTATTATATATTTATAAAATAATGAGTCGAAATTTTTTGAATTAAATTACTCGCAGAACAGCGAGCAATCTCTAATATATGGTCTTTAAAGTGATGCTCTTCGGTTTCAAATAACCGTTATCCAAATCTGGTAAATGGAATTTCCTCTTACTATGGTATATAACAATTGACCGAAAGAACATATGGTATTGTTAGAGCAACGCTTCAAGTCTCAGTACTCTAGGTGTCTTCTAGAGTTTGAATCATACTAGATGTTATATAATCAAAGAAGGAGCACACTTATTTACTGGTCTCTATCATTTAATGTTAGTGAATTTTAGCCATTGGGTTATTGTTAACCTTTGAAAAATCACTAAATGATAGAGACCAGTAAATAAGTGTGCTCCTTCTTTGATTATATAACATCTAGTATGATTCAAACTCTAGAAGACACCTAGAGTACTGAGACTTGAAGCGTTGCTCTAACAATACCATATGTTCTTTCGGTCAATTGTTATATACCATAGTAAGAGGAAATTCCATTTACCGGTATTTGGATAACGGTTATTTGAAACCGAAGAGCATCACTTTAAAGACCATATATTAGAGATTGCTCGCTGTTCTGCGAGTAATTTAATTCAAAAAATTTCGACTCATTATTTTATAAATATATAATAATATTTTATGTCTCCTAAAATGTTTGCTGACCATTTTAGATTGACGATTACTCCTCGTGTACAACGTTTATTTAAAATCGGTATGTTATTTTTTTGGAAAGTATCATTGTCATTATTTCGACACTAATAAATTTGAAATAACGCATACTCACTGTTTACAAAATTCGTTCAGTTCTAGCCGTCTCTTACGCTTTTTTGCAATAGTTACTGTTCGTCGTTATTCCAATTAAATACGATCATATTTTATAATTTTTGAGTCGCAAGTGCGTTGCCATCTTTCGGAGGGAAGGGTTAGGGGAGGGAAAGGGAGAGGAGAGAGGAGAGGGGAGGGGAGATGGGTCTCCGGCGCTCTCACTGACCGAACGAAACGTTATCTGTTCGTTTGCCTCCTATGATATAAAAAAAACTATCCGGTGAATTCAACTGTTTTGGTGCGTAATAGTTTAGCGGGAACTACTCTTTACTGTATCTGCCGAATTAACTCACAGTTAAGCTAAACACTGGTGAAACACGCCATATTAAAACGCCATTAAAAAAAATGAGCGGATTATTTGCCAAAACGAATTTTTATTGATTCTGGTGGTTCCTCAATATTAGGAAGAAGTACTTTTCCAGATGCGCAGCACATACCAATTGCTTCATCACTCAATTTTTTAGCATAACCTTTGGTACAAATCTTATTGATTGCCCCAATTTGGATGTTGTTCTGATGAACATAATCAATTTGTGGGTTGTAACTGAATGCCGACCTAGCACTATGAGCTAAAATTCTATTGCGCGAATAACCCGCGCGGTTACCTACGCTATATATGTGCACGCCCTTCTCCCGTGACCCACATCTCCGACGACCTCAAAGAACAGAAGCTCCCTGGTTGCGAGGTACATCGCATGCGCTCTCCACGCACCAAGGTCCCATACGACATGGTATTAGTCATTCTCGATCGCACCCATCAAGGGAAAGCGATATTCAATATTATGACCCTCTGCTGGCTCTCCGGCGTTATCGTCGAGCCGCCGCGCAAAACGTCCGTACTCTTGCAGTATCACAACTAATAGGTGTACGGGCATTCCGCACGAAACTGGCGCTTGCGAACCAGGTGCGTTAAGTGCCTCGGCGACCACTCCACCAAGGAGGTCTCGCTGGTCGACCTCCTCCGACCCTCCAAATTGCGTTTTGTGCCGCGGCGTGGGTCATACCGCGAATTATCGCGGATATCCCCGCACCCCGCGCACCAAGCGCCTTCGCTACCCTAGGCAGATCTTGCCGTCCAGGACGCCCGCCGCCTCCGGCCGACCTCAATCATGCAATTTTTATTGTACAATTCACAAACGAATATACATATGTATGAATAGCTTTGAATAGCTTAGCTAGGTCAGTTCGGGTTTCTCAGGTAACAGCCTAAGCCGAGGTGTGCCGTGCGCCCTTGCTGATTGGTATATTCGTTTGTGAATTGTACAATAAAAATTGCATGATTGAGGTCGGCCGGAGGCGGCGGGCGTCCTGGACGGCAAGATCTGCCTAGGGTAGCGAAGGCGCTTGGTGCGCGGGGTGCGGGGATATCCGCGATAATTCGCGGTATGACCCACGCCGCGGCACAAAACGCAATTTGGAGGGTCGGAGGAGGTCGACCAGCGAGACCTCCTTGGTGGAGTGGTCGCCGAGGCACTTAACGCACCTGGTTCGCAAGCGCCAGTTTCGTGCGGAATGCCCGTACACCTATTAGTTGTGATACTGCAAGAGTACGGACGTTTTGCGCGGCGGCTCGACGATAACGCCGGAGAGCCAGCAGAGGGTCATAATATTGAATATCGCTTTCCCTTGATGGGTGCGATCGAGAATGACTAATACCATGTCGTATGGGACCTTGGTGCGTGGAGAGCGCATGCGATGTACCTCGCAACCAGGGAGCTTCTGTTCTTTGAGGTCGTCGGAGATGTGGGTCACGGGAGAAGGGCGTGCACATATATAGCGTAGGTAACCGCGCGGGTTATTCGCGCAATAGAATTTTAGCTCATAGTGCTAGGTCGGCATTCAGTTACAACCCACAAATTGATTATGTTCATCAGAACAACATCCAAATTGGGGCAATCAATAAGATTTGTACCAAAGGTTATGCTAAAAAATTGAGTGATGAAGCAATTGGTATGTGCTGCGCATCTGGAAAAGTACTTCTTCCTAATATTGAGGAACCACCAGAATCAATAAAAATTCGTTTTGGCAAATAATCCGCTCATTTTTTTTAATGGCGTTTTAATATGGCGTGTTTCACCAGTGTTTAGCTTAACTGTGAGTTAATTCGGCAGATACAGTAAAGAGTAGTTCCCGCTAAACTATTACGCACCAAAACAGTTGAATTCACCGGATAGTTTTTTTTATATCATAGGAGGCAAACGAACAGATAGGTCACCTGATGTTAAGTGATCACCACCGTCCATAGACACTTGCAACACCAGAAGACTCGCAAGTGCGTTGGCAACCTGTGTTTGGAAGAAGTAGTGGAGTTGGGCGTCCGGCGCTCTCACTGACCGAACGAAACGCAACAATACAAGCACTGTTACTTCACTTCGGTTTTCTATGAGCGGATGGTACTACCCCGGACGAGCCGACCCATTCATGCTGAAACCAGTAATAGTTTCAACGTGGCTCTACCACCATTAGATGAATGTGTATGTGTAAATTTAATGAACGGCTTCGGCGCCGGAATCTAAAAATAGACATAGCAAAAATTATTATTATTACTCGATCGTTTTAGGGGGAGATAGACGGATAAATACACGGATTTACTGTATATATATGAATTATTTATATTGATCGGCGGCACGCGCGAGCCGTTGTAGGGTATGACCCATTCATGCTGAAATCAGTAATAACTTCAGCGTTGCTCTACCACGTACATCTTATCATTTTGTTAGGTTAGCATAATCATAAATCATACCCTCTAACAGAAGACATTTCTCTCTGTAAAATTTTCGATTCTGGGTTGGACCGTGGGTAGAAGATTTTCAAGACTATGGATCAGTTTTAGCCAATCCACATATGTTTATCCCAAATGTTTAAAACAATTGTTCACCCGTGCGAAGCCGGGACGGGCCGCTAGTGTATTAATATAGACTTTTTGGGAGTCTACATCCTAATCTAAATTTCACCTTTAAGTTATTTTACAAACTACTTTTAAAAGAATATTCTCTATTTTCCTACTATATTTTTGTGTGTGTATCTTAGGAACATTCTACATTTGTTGTTCCGGAAATGCTTCAAAGTTATATCTCTCTTATACTTGGTTGTATTTTCGTCTAATTCTCTATTTACAAAGAAATGATTTGATAACGCTACAATCAAAGTGAATTCATTACCTCAACTAAAAATAAAATAATATGTAATACTTCACTGCTTGATAGAACGCACCTGATCTCCCAACCAATCGGATCCCTTGACTGTATCATAGAAATGCCATCGCCAATCATCTTTATGCATGCTTCCTACAAAACATAGGATTTTTTTAACCCAGGTTTAACTTTTCTTCAGTGTTAAATAATTGCGAAATACTTTCGTATTAAATATTAATATCACATAAGGTGTATAAATATACAGTTATGTGTATACATAAAACGAAATATATATGGAAACTCGAAATTAGGGAAATCAGAAATATGAAATAAGGGGGCCTAGCCAAGTTACTTATCTACAATCGCTAACACCAGTAGAAAACGAAAAAATGTATGGAGATGACATATCTGAAAGCTATATCACGTGATAATTATTTATTTTGATCTCATTAAAATCTCTCTCTTCATTTCATTCAGTTAACCATACTATAACCCGTAAATTAATTCTCAATTAAAAAATCTTTGGGTAGCATAGCATATATTTTAATATTATACTAGTAGCCTAGCAATATAAAAAAAAAGAAAATGATAAATGTAAAATAAATTCTTAAATGATAAATGCAGGATGGATGAAATGGCACAATATGTCTGGGATAGCTTGGGACCCACGAATGCCTTTGAAACTCAAGGGGAAGGTTTATAAAACTATGATAAGACCGGTAATGCTGTATGCATCTGAGTGCTGGGCTACGAAGGAGACGGGTGAGAGAAAATTACATGTTGCTGAGATGCGAATGTTAAGGTGGATGTGTGGTGTTACTAGAATGGATAAGATTAAGAATGAGTATATCAGAAGAAATTTGAAAATAGCACCAGTGACAGAGAACTTGAGGAGTAATAGGTTAGCATGGTACGGACATGTCATGAGGAGACATGTAAACCATGTAACTAGAAAAGTGTTGAGTATGATGGTGGACGGATAGAGGAAGATGGAAAGACGGAAGGAAGAGGAGTAGATGAAGACCAAAAGAGGTATGGATGGACTGTGTGAAAAATGATATGTGCGTAAAAGGTGTGAATACTGAGATGACATTTGATAGGAGTGGGAATAGAAAACATGTAGTGCCGACCCTACGTAGGTGGGATAAGGGTAATGATAATGATGACTAGCGGCCTAGCGGGCTTGGCGGACGTAGTCCAATCTTGATAATTAAAAAAAAATCAACCACAGCGCCACCTAACGGATCTAATTGTGAATCTAAACCATTCTTAAATCCACCTGAACACTCGCAGAAAAATTCATTATATCTGTCTAGCCGTTTAAGAGGAGTTCAGTTACATACACAGGGACAGAAGAATTATAGGTATATATAAAGACTAGCTAGCTAGACCCGACCCGGCTTCACGTAGTCCGCTGAAGCTTGTTAGGCCAATAACGTACACAGATGTACTAACGAAGAAAGAGATACCAAATCTTTCTTTTACATTACGACCATGTAATGAAATTAAATGGCGACTGTACGATAATTTCTCAAAGCTGTAAATATTTTTGAAAAGCTTCCTACTATCTTTTGTCTCATTCACTCGCTCACCTATATGGACATTTTTAATACCAAGATTTTAACTTTTTCATACGATTTTTCAAACATTTTCTCTCATACAAATCTTGTATTAATAATTACAAACACAACAACAAAAAATTGATTGCCTATAAAGCCGGTTTACGGACTATAATTTTACGTGAAAACGTAATAAGAAACCATTGATGAAAACTTGCATCCTTTTATGAATTCAACTGAACTATTCTATATATAGATAGATGCGTGACAAACCGAACGAACGGTAAGGCCGATTGCGCCTCTCTATCGCTTTTCCGCACTCTCGCATGGAAAGTGACAATGAGTCATGCTTTTTCGTGCGTGCAGCTGGCGTTCATCGAATTATAAAACGTTACCACGTCAGAAGAATTAGGGAGATAAGTATTGCCGTTCCAAGGTGACGCACTCTAGCATATAATCAGCATTGTAATTGCATCTAACTGGATCGCGAGACCATACTTCGGGTGTACCGTACACTTGCAACAGTGGAACGTTTGGGAGTATCGAGTTTTAGGGACGATCAGTGACTCAAATCAAATCAAAATACTCTTTATTCAATTTAGGCCCTGAGAAGGCACTTATGTACTTATAAACTGTATGAACTTATGAACAATGACTATACATGATAGTAATGACTAGGGGTGTGAGAATAATGATTTTCGATTTGAATTTCGAATTGAATATTCAGACTATTTGAATATTTTTTAAATAAGGAAGGATTATTAATTTTATAGTTATAGGAAAAGATACAACATTTTTGACTATTTTAAATAATATTCATATGGAAAAAAAAGTATTAACGGCGAAAAGCGATTATTATTTAAAAATGATGATTTAAATGCTTTTGAAAAATAACTTTACTATGTAATTAAATTCCCAATTAAGTTTTGACGTGATAACATCTTTGAAATCGATGAACACAGCCAGCTACACGCACGAAAAAGCATGACTAATTGTCACACTCCGCCTGAGCCGAGCGTGCAAGCGAGAGCGCGGAACAAGCGATAGAGAGGCGCGATCAGACTAGGCGCTCGTCTTGTGACGCATCTATCTATATATAGAATAATTCAATTCATAGAAGTATGCAATTTCTCCTCGATGTTTTCTTACGACGTTATCACGTAAAATTATTGTCCTTAAATCGACTTTACGATTAACTTTTTTTTTTTTCACCAAAACATAAATTTAATAATTTTATAGGATAAACACTAAATTTTCTTATTTATTATAAAATGTGAAAGTAGTTTAATTAAAGTTCCTTTGACTAACAGACGAATTTATTGAACTAATTTTATATACTAATCATAATTTAGTATTTGGGAAATATCTAATTAGTTAAAATTTTAGAGATTCAGCCTCTGGTCAATGTCTGTAGATGTAATGAAACAAAGATCACTTTTTAGTAATTAATGAAGAGACGCGTGTTACATGTGTGCCCGCCGAGACTGAACTGGTCGTCGATACATAATAATGCAATTCCACAAAATACATAATTATGTCGCTACAAAATCATTAAAATAGGAATATTCCCATAATTGAAATTATTAGGATCATCCGAAATGTTGTAATAATTCGAATAGTTAGAATGTTAAATTCGATTTTTTTTTTCGATCTGACTACGCTATTGACCAAGCAAGGTCTTAACAGCTTGACCGGACTACTAAGGCGAGCACTTAAGGCACTCAGCCGATTTTATTTTGACAACAAACCCAAGGGTGCGCGGCACACCTCAGCTTTGGCTGTTGCCTGATACATGCAATTCGCGACCTATGTGAGCTAACCTAAGCTAAGCTAACTATTCATACATATATGAGTTGTTGAAACATATATGTGTACCAAGCACACATAACTCAATAACTCTTATATGTATTTCGTATCGGATAATATTCTAAACTATTTCAGATTGATAAGGGAAAAAATATAAAACCCTTCCACTTGCATGTGTAAGCGTGTATGCGGGCACGTGTGTGGAGGTGATATGTGTAATGTTGTCGCAGTGATGTAAAATTTTGTATCACTGTATCGCGCGAGCAGCATACTCAAGGGCTCCACGCCGAGGGAACGGACCTAGGCTTGAGCAGCTGCCGAGGGGGGCCTAGTCTGGAGTTCAATTCGAATTTCGAACCGAATTATTGGGTTCTACTCGCTATCGAATAATTCATTAATTCGAATATTCGCGCACCCCTAATAATAACCTGTAGCTGAATGGGTAAAGATCACACTGTAATTTCTTTGTTTCTCACGTTTCGGAAACACCCGTATCTTCTCAATCGTTCATACTGTGTGACATGAGCTTTATTCCGGTTCCATTCAATTCAATTAGTAAACCCGAATCACGCAAATTAGCACCTAAACGTTCTAAACAGATATATACATCGTCATTATGAGAAATTCTGGCGGGGTGGTAGGGTTTTACAGCCTGACTGGGTCGCAACCACCATGTATGTGGCGAAAAAGCCCGTCATAGTGATTCGCTTCTGCAGGTCGCGTTTCGGGATCAGCCTGTGCATATCCAGCTTTTCGCAGGCTTGTCGCCGTTGTTTTTGTATTGTACTGTGCTTACCATCAGGCGCAGTGCAGTCATTTTGTCGTGCTACTATAAAAAAAAAGAAATATTAATCAACACCTCATCAAGAACTTCTCTTTTACAGCATTATTCCACCCAGTTTGCGGCGCATTCACACGTATTATATTTACCGTTATCTGTTCTATCAATAATTTCACCAATATTAATCTATCGTTTACTCTTTTTACATCCGTCACACATTTCTTAAACTCATTATCCAATATAATTTCTACCCCATTTCTCTTACCGTTACTATACATATACCGTTCAACATATATATCTAATCATATAACATAAACATGGATGTTAATGTGTATAAATATAAATTAATATTTAATAATATATATATATAAAATGAGAAAGTTTTAATATCGTACTACTAGCGGGCCCGGCAAACGTTGTCCCGCCTTGATTATAAAAAAAAACCTTGACAAATTATATACCAAAACGTTCCTCATGAATCACTTTATCCACCGGTGAAAACCGCATGAAAGCCCGTTTAGTAGTTTTTGAGTTTATCGCGAACAGACAGACAGACAGACGCGGTAGAGGACTTTGTTTTATACTATGTAATGATATTTTATTGTTATTCAGATTTTATATGGTAAGTTGCTATTGCCCAGGACTTTACTCACATGAATATAGGTATATGTCGGGGAATTACTATTGACATGCGTCCGTGCTATTATTAAGTACTATTGACTTGTATCAATGACTGCCTACTATTGGCTATCTGTTTTGACTGAAAGCTTTAAAAGGCGGCCGATGATGCACTTGCCATTCTCTCTTGAATCGTTGGACTGTTCACATTTACGACTATATCATAATTATATCATAATCATTAACATCACTTTGGATGATGCCATACTATTTTATATCGTTTCTTTGTCTTAGCCCGACATTTATATATTTAAAAAAGTCTATAGTTTGATTAGCCCAAAAAAGCGAAAAGGTAGGACGGTAGGAAGAAAGGCTCTGCTGTGAGAGAATACAAGTTGATAATAAATAATAATAATAAAAATATTAATTGTATTTAGAAATCGCCGAGGGATTAAGCTCTGCTTTGAATATAGCAGTCAGCCAAGACATTATAATTAATATGTATAGATTTAACGCTGACAAAGTCACGGCTACTTCTTTGTACTTTGTATTATATTCAGATATAAATATTCGGATAACCATCTAGATAATTTATAAACCATTAAAATATTCACTTTATAAATACTCTATAGACATGCGTAATTAATATTAACTAATAATAGATCTACAATTTGGAGGTAAATCTTTCATTGGCGCGGACCTCGTTGAGGTCGTATCGGGATAGACTTACCCGGTGAATCTAGGTATCTGACCTGTAGTAAACCCACTAACCCCATTTGAACTCTATCGATTTTACAAGCGGCACAGCTTCCTAGAATAATCTGTCATCTTTCACGCTCACACGTTCATCTCTATCCCTGTTCTGTCGTTTTGCGCAGGTCACAGTATTCAATGCATATAAACTGACTGGATCAATACGCCTCTAACTAGTGAGGTTTAGATTAAAACGAGTGTTCTATTCAGAAGCAGGTGCTTGTTATGTTTATGGGTGGTCGGCCATATTTAATAATACATTTGAATACGTACATGTAACTTTATTGCGTGTCTTAATGGTCATGACAAGTATACACATAAATTATATCCATAGACTAAATACAACTACCTGACAATGCTCTTACACTTTGCATAAATTACATGTTTAATTTATTAATTAATTAAACTCAATGTTCTCATTATTGAATGCTAGCGGGAATTATGCTGCTAACATAGCGTTTTCATGAGAGCGTGTCGTAATCACCTGTTCTGGTGACCTCTCCCTCAGCAAGGGCGAAAATACCATATTCGAATGAGATACTGATATGATTCGGATGATTCCGCGTGAATTTATCATGATAGTAATCTATGCATATAATAAAAATGAAATGTCTGTATGTAATATTAAGATAACAAATGTTTAATGATTAGATATGAAAGTACGCTATTGATATCAAATTTATTTTTTTAATATTTGTCTGTCTGCTATTTGTTCGGAGTAATCTCCGAAACTGCTAAACAGATTTTGACGGGAATTCCACTTGCAGATAGCTGAAATTACGGCGGGTGATATAGGTTAATTTATTTTATTTTATACTAGCTGTTACCCGCGGCTTTGTCCCCAGTGCTATCTCCAAAAGCGTTGGCGCGATGTTCACGGGACTTTCACTGACAGATAGCTGACTCTGTAGGAAGTAATTTAGGCTATTTTATTTTAAACTAGCTGCTACTTACCAATTCATCCGCATGAAGTTTTGCAAAAATATATTGTTCAATTTAGACATGTGCGTGAGGCGTGCGCTGTACTGGACTCCAAGAATAATTTTAATTGAAATGCATGTATTTGTATATATGCATGTAATTTGAATTATATTGTTTTTGGCCATTTTGTTTTATTTACCACGCTTGCGTCTACATAACTCAGTAATCATAGCAACGTATAAGAATATTGTATCGATTTTAATGAGCCCTACAGTACACAGTTTACACTACAGTGTAAACTTTGTATAACGAATTTCAAGGTACCGAGCATTTTTTTTTTTCGTTATATGGAGAGCCACACACATTTCACACTGTTATTATTAATATATCTAATGTACACGTTACATGTAAATAATGTAAGTGGTGTGCGTGTCGTACTTACAGTTTTTGAAAGAGCATTTCTGTAATCGCACATGTTCTCACATGTAAATTTCTTTAACACAGTTTAAAAAACGCGTGCGGAGCCACGGGCAAACGGTAGTATAACAATAAACTAATACCGTGTTATTACAAAAAAGTAAACTACGTATTAAATACTTGGTTTAAAAAAGTTTCTTAATAAATGAACCTCGCTCGACCAAGGCAAGTTCGCGTTGTCCTGTTTCCACAAATGTAACCTAACGTAACCAAAGCGAGACAAAAAAGCAAGATGGCGAACATTCAGCGACCGCGGTGCATTTAATATGACACCATTTTAAAGCCAGGGTTCAATACGTATTTAACTTTTTTGTAATAATACCGATACAGTTGCTCTATTCTTGTTAAAGACACATTCAATCTTTAACAATCATATAGGGATTATTGTTTCTGAAAATTAATAGGTTCCCATAAAAAAAATCAATTCTCCGTGGCCTCCACGCGCAATTTTCGATTTTAGGTATGAAAATATCGGTAAATACGAAATTATCTTAATAAACAGAAAATATCTGCTTATGATACATATATAATCAAATTTAAAATAGAGAACATAATATTCAAGTTATCTTTATAATATCTGAGACTTTTTTTTAAAATATAAACAAAATTTTACCACTTTATCTAAATTACGTGGATCTTAACTCGTTTGAAATAACGTCCAATTTAGTTATTTAATTAGATGCGATATACAAAACTATGTTGAACAAGAATTCAGACGGCGCTCGGGCGCCGTGATGAGTGGACGTTTACGTCATTTTGCACTCGATTTTTAAAAAATACATCTCTGTGCGTGTACGTATTTGCTTCATAACATTTTTTTATATTTTGAAAAAGTAAAATAAAAATTATATAGTGTTTTATATTTATAATAAATAGTTTGAGGTACTGTAATCAGGTTGAAATTACGAAGAAAAATCCTAAGTTTGAATGCTTATTATGTTGTTTCCTCAAAATTATTAGCTTAGTTATTTATTACGTTTTGACTGTAGATGAACTTCAGAAACTTTAATAGAACTTCTTGATGGGTGGAAACAGATATGTCGTGTTGTTTCATTAGTAGTAACGAGAGCTTACCACAAGATTGAACAAAATAAGTTGATTATGGACTTCAGTAACTATTATTAAACTTCTTGAAGGCTTGAAATAGATATGTCGTATTTGTACTCGTATTGTTAGTAATAAGTGAGCTTACTATAGGACTGAACAAAATGATCTGTTGATGGACCTCAGAAACTATTATGTAACAACTCCTTCATGGGTAGAAATAATATATGTCGTATTCGTACTCATTTTATTATTTATTTTACTCGAAACGTACATCTTATTTCTGCACTAACAATATTAAAGTAAGCAGTGAAAACAACGTGCAGCATTTATAAATAAGTGTAGTCTTTAAAAAAAATGAGGACATGACATATCGTTTATCTCGATATTATTTCTCGAGATTTGTTTATAATGAAACGAAAAATTTGGTGGAAAGTTTCAAAGCCGGCGTTGCAAAGTTTGTCGGTGGAAATAGGGTCAGTTTTACACGGTGGCCATCATATGCTGGCACTGGCTGGTACTGTAGCTGTTATAACTTATAATTCAGATGTTTTGCAGAATGTTGTTCATAGGACAATTTTTAATACAGAAAAAAATCTCTAAAATAGTTTAAAATTTCTCGTATCTAAGCCTCTCAGCGCAAACTTCATGTTTCTATCTATTATTTATACTATGATTCCGTTATAACAATACAGCTACTCACCTGGAACGTGAAAAATTAAACCTACGTCCGGTATTATGAGACTAAACCTCTGAATGCAAACTTGATGTTTCTAGATACTAAAGTTCAGTTGTCACGATACAGCACTAGCATTAGTCACTAGCACATGAAATGAAACGTTGATCCGACTCCATGAGACTAAACCTCTAAGCTCAAAGATGATGTTTCTAGCTATTATCTAGAACAGCCATACTCAGTATGCCCACCGGGTCTTTGTAGTTGGCCCAACCGATTATACTTTATTTTCAATTATTTTAAATTTCGTGCCCATCATAGAAACGATGTGTATGCTGAGTAAATTGAACGTTTTCTTTATTTAATACCTAAATATTTGTAATTTTGCAGACCACGACACCATAAGCGAAACGTGTTTATGGCCCGTTTAAAAAAAAGGTTAAGTACCACTGATCTAGAGTATAATCCAGCCACAATAATACTGCTTCTCATGAGTGTAAGCATTATTTAATCTATGGAAGCTGTAATCATTGTGTATTAATTTATGGAATGAGTTTGTATAATGACAACATGGTGTAGGCAGTTGGATGTGTAACAAGTTTGAATATAACTTCTTTTTTTTTAAATATCATTTATGGTCCGAAGTGGCTTTTGTTATTTTTGATTAATTCAAAAATATTGAGATGTAATAATGGTTGCTAAGACTAGTGGTATATAGACATGAGTAATAAATCTGTTATTATATCCAAAATCCTGCACTTTTACTGAGTTGAATATCTGAATCTTTCATGTTGAGAAATGATACCTCGATCTACTAAGGGGCTAAACATCTGAACACAAATTCGATATTTATATCTATTACGTATACGTAGATTTAGTTACACAAAGCCCTTGTGTAACCCTGAGAATTGATAATTTCATCCGGCACTATGAGTAATTTAGTATAAATACAACAAATAATAGAATGTTAATAATAAGAAAATATTGTTATATTTCTTTATAAAATAGCGGGCCCAGCAGCCATTGTCCCACACTGACTATAAAAAAATCCTTGACAAATTATATACGAAAGCGTTCCTCATGAATCACTCTATCAACTGGTGTAAACCGTATGAAAATCCGTTCAGTAGTTTTTGAGTTTATCGCGAACAGACAGATAGACAGACGCGGTAGGGGACTTTATTTTATACTATGTAATGTAATGAAGGATCAAAAAGTGTGCGTGAGCTCTGCACATGTAGGAAGTAGTATGACTCGATGCCGAAACTGAAGTGCGTAAAACTGAAGACGCGTCCTAAATAAAGATTGGGTCACCTTCATCACTATTTCTATATTTTCGCTTAATTGTTTTTCTCTGATATTTTCTTTTTTCCTAAGTATTTTGTTGGATATAAACTGATATAGACATTTAGTACGATTAGCGTGAACATTTTTCGAATTCAACATTGAAAAACTTTATTAAAATTTGTGTAACTGAATACATTCTGGAATATAACTAATGCTGCGTATTCACACTTTTGATCGCATTTGGCCTTGTTGAGAATTTGTTTGGGTTATAAGAGGTACAAATATGTAATTAAATTATGTAGATTAACCTTATTTTCCGCATGAGTTTGTTATTGATTTCAGTACCTGGGTATTAGTTTATCTTTCGAGGTATTCCGTACATGGAAAATTATTTAATTAAGGCATGAACTAATTCCGCTGTCGATTATCATGTATCTCTATCGCTTGGGCTAATTTGATAAAGCATTGACAGTAGCTAAATACTGACGACAATAAATACTAGAAATGGCTATAAAATCTCTTAGAAGGGGGAATTTTGCATCTGTGTTAATTGTAAAATGGGTTTTATTTTATTGGTTTCCTACTTGTATTTCGCTATCCATTTTCTTAAATTAGCTTATAGTCATAATGAATGTTAACGAATGAAATTAACGAATGTTAATGATTTGAATATACAATTCATGAAATTTAAATAATTCAGAAAAGCACATAGTTTTTCCATTATTTTAACTATACACTCTTACCGTCTTCCCATACGACTGGCCCAATTTTTATTTATTTAATTAATTACAATAAGTTTTATGTGATTAATACTTAAAATGAGTATTATGTTCAGAAGCAGATATCCAGAACGATTGCACTTGCATTTTAATTAAACTAAACATGTCAACGTATCGTTTCCATTATACGAATTATGCCAGTTATACGAACGCTAGCGATAATTATACTGTTTACACAGCGGTTTCGTGAGAAAGTGTCATAATACGTTTATCAGTAGAGACCCGACTTGATTTCGTGCTGGTGTACTGTATTTATTAGCGTGGGATCAAAAATAACCAAGCTTTATAAAGACGTATACTATCCTATTAATTTTTTGTCGATTTAACTGTTACAGTTCGTCAATTTCAGAGAAGTTTCTTAAGGATCGTTAAAAAACCTTTCATTCTGTGGTGCATCCTTTTAAAAGCGTTACATCTTCTAAAATAGACAATGAAACAACATGTTGTTAAAGGCAATTTTGATTTACTTTGAATTTACGATGTTATTAACTATTTAATAGGATAAAAATTAAAACCATATTGGTCAATATACCTTTGCAAATAACACATTATTGATTAACAACTTGGAAGATATAAAAATGGTTATTATGGGTTATCGGTAAATTTAAATACACCATTGCGAACTTTTCGCGGCTGTATGCGCTATATTTTAATGAAAGCCACATTAAAATCCGCTGCGTCATTCAAGCAACTAGGAGTAAACGAAGACATGCGTGGATAACGTTTCTTTTGTTACTAAACCTTATAAATATACGTGGATTAGGATCATACGACTAGAGATTATTTTTTTATGTCATAGGTGGCAAACGAACAGGTTGGTCACCTGATGTTAAGTGATCACCACCGTCCATGGACACTAACAACATCAGAGGAGTCGCAAGTGCGTTGCCACCCTTTGGGAGGGAAGGGTTAGGGGAGGGAGTGGGAGAGGATAAGGGAGGTGGGCATCCGGCGCTCTCACTGACCGAACGAAACGCAATAATGCAAGCACTGTTACTTCACGTCGGTTTTCTATGAGAGGGTGGTACTACCCCGGGTGAGCCGACCCATTCATGCTAAAACCAGTAATAGTTTCAGCGTGGCTCTACCACCAGTAGACCAGTAGGTTAGTTAAGAATAGACTGATAAATTAATTTCAACCTGCCGTGAGAAAAAAAGTGACAAGGATACAGATAGACGTACAACAAAATAAAATTTATTGTAGCTTCGTTTTTAGAAATACAGAATACGGTCCTCTAAAATAGTTACCTGTAATCTTATTTTCTATATATAAGTAGGCAGGAATAAAGCAGTAAAGTACACCTTTCTCCTCTGCTTTTCAAGCGATTTTCTTTTTCTTTTAATTTTTTTTCGGGGCTATTCTAGTATTGATAACTATTTCTTTATCAAAAATACAAATAAAACAAAAAAGACATGTGAAAAAGGATTTTTTTCCTCATACTTTACTATCAACGATATTTGTATAATACAATGTGGAAAAGTAGTATGCACCTTTTATTATGGTCGAATTTTAGCCACCGGACAACACCACGAATACCCTTTTTTTCGAAATGACTACGCTATTGACCTAGCAAGGTCTTAACAGCTTCACCGGAGTATTAAGGCGAGAGCTTAAGGTACTTAGCCGATTTTTTTTTACAACTAGCTCTAGGGTGCACGGCACACCTCGGCTTGGGCTGTTGCCTGATTGATACATGCAATTCGCGACCTATCTGAGCTAACCTAAGCTAAGCTACATATTCATACATATATGAGTTGTTGAAACATATATGTGTACCAGGCATACATACCTCAACAACTCTACTATATATATATTTCGTATCGGATAATTTTCTAAACTCTTTCAGTTTGATAAGGGGAAAAAATAAAACCCTTCCACTTTTATATGTAAGCGTGTGTGTGTACACGTGTGTGGAGGTGACATGTGTAATGTTGTCGCAGTGATGTAAGATTTTGTGTCACTATATCGCGCGAGCAGCGCACTCAAGGTGTAAAAAACCTCTTTGATTTGTATGATTAAAATATATATTTAAAACAATGAAGAACGTTCTATGTCATTCTTGGAAAAAACAGTTTTACTTGTAAAATCGGCTAGTGACATAGAAATCGAACCTGAACCCAATACAAGATCTCCACGCTGAGAGAGTGCAAATACCAGTAGTATAAATAAGATGGCAGAGGTTTGCCCTTATGCGCGCATCACTGAAAATTACTAGATGTATTTTTTGTCTTGGTCTTTCTTAGTCTGTTTTATCCGCTGTATGTAAAATATATCGTTGAGATAATAAACAACGGAGAAATAGTCTCGGATGTCAACTGGTGTCGTACAAAATTTGGCTAAAAATAGCTAACATTTTGAGAGAATACCAATTCCTAATGGTACCTTTGTACTTACCTAAAGCGGCATTCATTCCGCCTTGAGCTGCAATGGTGTGCGATCTTGTCGGGAACAGCTTGGAGACCAATGCGACTGAGAAATGCTGCTGCGCGAGACCTATTGAAGCGCGCAGACCTGCCCCACCGGCCCCAATCACCAAGCAGTCGTGGCAATGATGATGGACAACATGAGACTCTTCTCTGAAGGAAATCACTGTAAAAAACATTATTACACATTTTATGCCCACCACTGGGTTACAAAATTTCTTATTATACTGAATTCAGATATTCAGATAATGTGAGATGTAAAAAATATATAACATATCAAGAATCAAGATTTTGTTTTCCAAATACGAAATCAATTTAAATAGTTTTAAAAGTGTCCATTTATGTCCATTATTATTTTTGAAATCAATTGATTAGTGTAGCGAAAAAATGATATTTGTTTTCTTTTGTTATGAAGTACCCCTGTAAAAATAAAAGTAAAATTATGTTGGTTTCAGCATGAATGGGTCGGCTTGCCCGGGGTACTACCACTCCCTCATAGGAGACCAACGTGAAGTGACAGTGCTTGCATTGTTGCGTTTCGTTCGGAGAGTGAGAGCGCCGGAGACCCACCTTCCCTTCCCCTATCCCCTCCCCTAAGCCTTTCTACCCCCCTACCCCAACGCAGGCTGGCAACTGGCTGGCTAACTGGACGGCGGTGATCACTTAACATCAGGTGACCCACGTGTCCTTTGCCTCCTACGATATTAAAAAAAAAATGTAAGTGTGGTAAGCTATACAAATATGATTACGTTTATGTTCGAAAAATAAAACGTTTTCAATTATCGGATTAGTAAATTCCGAGACGTTTGTGATGATACGAATGTTTTCTACTGTTAATATTCTTTTATAACCAATGCATTAGAGACTTGAGACTCAATATTTTATTAGTACCTTGACATCCTCCGAATACCTTTAGATATATTTTCGGGACCAAATTTATATCATTAAGTTCTTAGGGCTTAATAATAATATCAGAATAATAATATAAGAATCAGTCATACCAGTCTTTGTAGTCCATTTACGGATCTCCTTGTGAAATATTCCAGCGATTTTCTAGAAATTTAGAATGCAATATTATCTTTTTTAATAAACTTTATAGGTTAACAGCTGATGTACTCTAAGATGGTAAATACGCTAAATCTAGTAAAACATCTAGAAAAAAAAAGAAAGTTCCACGTGGACGGAGTCGCGGGCACAGCCTGTTCGTAATATGAATAGTGCTGCTAATTACTTAATTTACGGTATAATTCTCGCGCTGATCTACATAATCATTTCATATAAGCATACATTCTTCTTCTTCTTACCTTTATCCCACCTAAGTAGGGTCGGTACATTTTTTTTTCGAACTGACTACGTTATTGGCCAAGCAAGGTCTTAACAGCTTCACCGGACTACCTAGGGTTGGTACAACATGTTCGTCATGTTGTGGTATATCAACCCTCCTTGGGATTATTTTGTTGTACCACTATATGTTTATGGTTATTATATATAGTTACGAAGTCTGATAGGATCTTTTAGCTTTACAATTTTTCTTTAGGCTTTAGCTTTGCTTTCATATAAGCATACATTATGAATCAAATTAGCTTAATATACATTCATTTTTGCTGGTCTGCCAATGTTATGAGTTTATGATGCACTTGGTGGCGTTTTGAACACAAAATATTATCTACTTAAGGTACTTCGTCAAACTTTTTGACCGCTCTAAATATAGTTGCCCCGAACACAAATTTACGTTCAAATATAAGATCGAGAGATCATATTACGCTAAAATGTACAGCGAACTTACAGCTGTATTCAAAGCGGTTAAAAGGTTTGACGAGAACTACGGTATATGTAAGAGACTATGAAGATATACATCGAAGACAATATAAAATGTGAAATCTATATTATAGGTCTGTACATTATTATTAAAATCTAGAAGATAGTGAATAACAAAAGTAAAATATTCTTACTTGTGCGATAACAAACATGATTTAAAACAAATAATTCCGCTAAATTACAAAATTTGTCGACATTTATATTTATGAATCAGTCAATCTATATTGATTTCAATACAAACATAACTTTATTGTTTATTTACCTGCCAGTGTTTATTTTTTATTGTTATCGAATTAGGTTCAGATGGTATAAGTAAGAAGTTCATAAATACGTTAAGATAAACTAAAAAAATCGCAGCTATCGATTCTTACGTTAATTTTAGATTTATTTTTCATTTTCTTGTTTTATATGGTACACTTAAATGAATGTTTTGAAAATAGATGCTTGCAAATAATATTCACAATCCGCTGACTACCCGGCCGTACATTCCTATGGCCCACCACTGAAAATCAGCGCTGTAGTATCACTCAGTTGTACTGAAGCATATAGTTGAATAAGAGTCTTCTTGTTGGACCATTTTAATTAAGTATAAGTATGTTTTCTTTATTTATTTTACAACCGTGGTGTGTTCCAACAATAAAAACTTTTTCTTACTTTATAAATATTCAATTTATAGTATGTGCTTATTAATTTTTGTCCGAAACACAATGCAACTTAATTTCATTATCCCAGTAAGCTTACACGCTCTTTGACGTACGTATTTTTACAGAGTAGCCATCGAGTATGTTGGTTAGAAAGCAAGAATACATTTTATTTGCACATCTTTTTTTATATATCTTAGGGGAGTATCTCAGGGGAGTCGCAAGTGTGTTGCCAACCTGTCTTGGGGGAGAGTGGGAGTAAGGGAAGGGTGAAGGGGAGGAGAGGTGGGCCACCGGCGCTCTCACTGACCGAACGAAACGCAACAATGCAAGCACTGTTACTTCACGTCGGTTTTCTGTGAGAGGGTGGTACTACCCCGGGCGAGCCGGCCCATTCATGCTAAAACCATTAATAGCTTCAGCGTAGCTCTACCACCTACACCATAGAGTATATAGTCTATTATTATCTGTCCTTTGTTTCTTCTTCATTTTAGATGTCTCACTGCGTGCTCCTTGTGTAACGGTGGTGTTAATGTAATAATTATTAAAATATGTCAAAGCCTTATTTTCCCTAAAAAATCATGTAAGTCAGCTAAATGTACACAATCATAGTTTCGTAGTCCTTTATCTGCCTTCTAAAATATATTTCAAGCCTATGCACTGAGTCAAGTATACGACGGTATATACTCACCGCAACCGATAGATCTCTGAGCATCAAGGGCTATCAGGGCGAACAGATATCCTCACACACCCCCGATAATCTCTTCCTGGTACACGCACAAGGGGAGACAAAAAGCCCTGATAAACAAGGGCTACGGGGTAGGGGAAGGATCGCGCGTTCTGAGAGTCCACGAATCCCAGGGATTGACCTTCAAATCGGTGGTGATCCTGTAAACAAAGGGCAGAAGGATGCAAATCCACGATAGTGTTTCACATGCTATAATGGCAATATCAAGATACACCCACACCTGTGTCTACTATACCGACGTGACTGATGAGGCAGTTAGTAGGTTCATCCACCGGGCCATGGACGCTTCGGCGCTGCATATTGTGGATTATAACCTAAAGATGGCGATAGTGGACCGGAATGAAACCGCCATAAAGGCAATAACGTCCATAAAATAAAATAAAAAAATATCCGTGATAAAATAGTTAAATAAAATCATAAAAATAAAGAAATAAATATATATATAAAAAAACCACGCAATAGATGCTTACAGATACGACTTTTAACTTACACATTAAATAAAACTGCAGAAAGGAGAATTTTTTTTTTTTTTCAAAAGATATTATACATGCGAAAGTGAGTTTGTCTGTTATGCTTCTACGTCTTAACTATTTAACTAATCGTCCTTAAATGATAATAAAAATGCATATAAGTTGAAGGAGGTATAGAGAGGACATAATATACCTTTCGTTCTGAAAAAAGTAGTGTTCTCAAGGGATAAATGATATCTCTGCTCAGTGTAAACCAATTATTTTTATAAGTTTATATTATAAAAACTTAAAATCTGTATGTAAGTAGTCTAGTCTAGTAAGTAATCTCTGAATCTACTGATCTCATTATGAAAATTCTTTTATCGATACAAAGTGTTTGTTAATAAAACTTTTTGCTACAGTATAGGGACGTTTCAACGAGCTACGGCGCCTACGTGTCTTCATTGTAGTCGCGTCAGCCCTCGGGATATTATGGTTACCCATTTTTTCGACTACTCAGTTGAAGCGAGCTCGATCGATTTCCTTAAGGCAACAAATATATATATAGTTATAAATACGTTGACCCAGTTGCTATTTTCTGCCAAAGCGATCGTTTTACTCTAATAGAGACTTGCCCTTAGGCTACTAAAGTAAATTAATTTTGCGTTTATTGGGATCGCTGCATACATTTTTTCATTATACGTACATAGATCAAGGTCAAGTAGTACATTACTTTTGTAAATAACTTGCTTTAGTCCGCGGCTTCGTTCGCGTTATTGTAGATATGACCTATCGCTCAAAACGTTTTTTTTTTCATTTTTGTTATTGTTTTATTTTCTGCATGTATTATTATTGATTTTTTTGTTTGAATCCTTGACAAGGTGCATATGAAAGATTTCATGATGCTCCCTTAAGTATAGTCCGAGTCATCGATTTTGGTCGCTCTGAATATAGCTTTAAATTCGGTTTTGCGCATAGTACAGTCAAGAGGTTAATACAAAACAAATTCAGAATATTGTTATAGGAGCTTAACATTTACGTTTATTAATATTTAACTTGTCTCGATATTATACGTATAGTTTATCAGCTTTTAATGAATTATGATTCAAGTAGATTTTTGCTTGTTACATTAAGTAATAAAAATGTATGAGTATAATGATCATGTTTAAGACCATGTTTCACTTTAAGAAGATTTTGTGTATGTTAAATGAAACTTTAATTCCGATTGTGTCATCTTATGTACGGTTTGACAGCTGGTTTACGAAAACCTGTTTATATGAATTGATATATACATACATACAAGATGTATAGACATATAGAATATTTGCAAAGAATTAGAGATAAAAACGAACAATAAATAAAAATGAAATCATTACCGGGGTAATTAAATAACAGTAAAAAATAGAAATGGACGAATTAAATGATAAACTAATAGATAAAGCTAAAATATTAACAGTTTGCCACATCATGTATTTATCAGTTACAAATAAATCCAAATAACGTTTAATGACCTGGTTTGTAAGTTTTGGGTGTTCTTACTTTAATTGAATGATCCCCTGATGCAATATTTATTTCTATCTGTGGGATATATCTTGTTGCATATATTGTGCAGATATTATGCGTGTTACAATACCGTTATTGTGAATAAAATACATTCATAATAAATAAATAATTTGTAATAATAATAAAATAAATAACGGCTTTCATAGAAACATCATTTTTCGAAATGGATGGGTCTTCTAATAATGACAAATATACAAGAAAAAGAAAACAACGAAAATAGCAATAATATGTAATTAACAACAACAAAACTATTCTGAATTCGCCTGTACTGCAACTAGTAACGACAGGACACATGTGTCAACGTGGGTGAAATAGGGGGTGAGGTACGCGCGCGGGCGAGCTTGCTCCCCTTTTACCTCACTATGTTCCTCTGATACCTAAATTTGTTTTCTGCGCATCTACTTCAGAGCGGTTAAAACGTTTGACGCGGACTTTAATTACGAAGTGAAATCGTAACAAACGAACTTACATTCGTATTTATAATATTTGTTAGTATATGAGTCCTCAAAACATTATAGCTCTGAGGTTAATAATAATGGGTAACTAGTTGCTTGAAACTAAACCGAAATTGTATGTGTGGACAATACATGTTATCAATTACACTCCTCTACAGAACACAACATAACAGCAATAAAATATAATTCTTTTACTGCAAAAGCAAGAGCGACGGTGGTACTTTTTCTAAAAGAATCTGTAGTTAATCAATGTTTTTTTTTTCTCGAACTGACTACGCTATTGACCTGGCAGGGTCTTCACAGCTTCACCGGACTAGTTAATCAATGTTTTTTATATCATAAGAGGCAAACGAACAAGTGAGTCACTTGATGTTAAGTGATAACCACCGTCCAAGACACTAGCAACACCAAGGGAGTCGCAAGTGCGTTGCCAGCCAGTGTTAGAGGGGAAGTGCGGAGAGAGAAGGGGGAGGGAAGGAGTGGGAGGCTGTGGACCTGCTGTTTTCCTGAAAAACCGCTTCTGCGGCAGCCTGGCAAGGTGAAATTGCTGTCGGCTTGCCGCGGAGTAACTCGACCACCCTCCCCATTTCTTCCTCCGTCACTGGAGAAGGACGGTCGAACACCTCCACCACCAACGCTAGGGGCGGAGTCAACGGCGCTCTCACTAACCGAACAAAACTCAACAATGTGAGCACTGTTATTTCATATCGGTTTTATGTGGGTCGGGTGGTAGTACCCGCGGCGAGCCGACTCATTCATGCTGAAACCAGTAATAGTTTCAGCGTAGCTTTACCACCTTCTAATTTTTGATGCAAGTAGAGTCATGTAGTAACGCTATCGAGTGTCATTCCGAATAACGACAGTTAAATTCCTTCAAATTCCTACACTGAATCCTGGGATTCCGATGAAGAAAAATTTCCTGATGAATCCATATCATAGTAGTAATATATTTTTCATTGCGTGCCTGATTAGCTACCACCATCAAATTAAAAATCTGTAGGTAAGCACCTATAATCCTGTTCCAATAGTAGATCTATTAGCTAGTTCTATTTTTAAGCATAGACTTCTTTGACTATGTCACTGATTATAATGACTGATTACGGCCCGATATTCTACGAAGTTTTATTTACTACGAGACCTCAGTTACATAGACGAAAAAAAATGAGTGCAGTTCACTCGCGGTAGAAAATCGATAACGCATTCTATCTCACTCTCTCGCACGTTATATCCTATTTATGTATATGTTTATCTATTGCCAATGTAGCTCTTATATTTCATCGTATTTCAAATCGTAACGAAGCTAATTTTAAAATAATAATATATTCCTATAAACCAATTATTCATCAAAATCTAATCTAATCTAAATCTAATAGACTTCTAAAATAATAACTCTTCCTTTTGGCTTCGTCGTAGTCAGGTAAAAAACATCGAATCTTTTCTCTTTATAACAATCTATAGTGTAGACATGTAAACTTGATATTACCTACCTTGATAATTGTAATGATAACCGTGAGATTACGTACGTACACACATCTACTGTTTATACAGAACGCTGACTTCCCATTTATTCTTTACTAGTAATCTCATGCGACTTTGTCCGCGTTAAATTATGATATGGACTTACTAACTAAAATAAGACCAAATCTCCCTTCTACAGTACGACTATTATACAGAGGTATCTAATTTAATTAAATGACAACTGAACGTCAATCTGTCATTATTTTTGAAAATTTATTGTTTTCGGTCTCGCTCACTTACTCACTCTTCATATGGAGATTTTTAACGATAGATACGCAATTCTAGTACGATTTTTGAAAGATTTTCATTCAAACAAACCTAATCGGTAGGGCTACCGAGATTGCGGGTCGATTTCCGAATTTGACAGATTTTTGGATGAAGAATGTAATTGTCAATTCTATGTGTAGGTGTTAAATATTCATATATGTAAGATATTAATAACTATTCAGTTACTAAAATACAAGTATGTTTTGTAAGGAATTCAATGGTCGTATGTGAAATCGTATTATTTGTGCTTTACATCAATTATTGAATTGTAACTTCTTATTGCATGATAGGGAAAATTCTTCGATACGCATTAAACGTAAGATAAGTATGTATTTGTGTGTATGTGTAAGTATGTATAAGCGTTTGTCTGGGTATAGTTTTAATTTTAATGAGTAAATAATTAAGTATTTATACAACGGACCTTCGTATAGTATATAGTTTATGAGCATTCTGATATACAAGGTGACTGTTTAGACAGTAGCAATATTTCTAGATGACACTCTGCACTCGGTTCTCGTTCTTAACCAATTAAAAAATAGGTGCTTAATATTTGACCTAATGTACTAGAAAAACACAAAAATTATACACAATCCTCTACGTGTCTATGTTAAAGCATAGTGTCAATGTCTGTCGGTTCATTTCCCTTTCATTTGAAGGGGAACGTGGGAACGTCAGGAACAAAACAAAAGGGTTTATTACCCGTTTTACCATCGAAAGTTTTTAACTCCGAACTACAATGAGTGTAGATTTTGGCACCGATTATTGCACTTAGGCTTATTATTTTATTTACACGTATGTAGCTATACTTTGGAAAGTCTTAGAACAAACTTTACCTTAGGTTTTCTTGGTTGTTTATTAGTATTTGTTTTAATATTATTATTTTGTATGTTAAATTTGACCAGGTAGTGTTATATCCTTTTTTTTACTTGGAGAAGAATCCTTATTGGACTGTCAGGCCCGGGGAGGTCTGAGCTGAGTACCGCCCGCCGCAACGGACGGACGGAACGGTGATGGCGACTTTTATCGACTAAAAAACCACGATTAACCCTACACCGCACTATGGGGAGTGTTACGGGGTGCATGAGCAGACTCTGCAACACTCCCCGGCGGCAGGCGTATAGCCCACACTAACCCGGCTGAGACAGCCCGGTTCTGGGATTGTCTCCCAGCCTGCCGAACCCGTGCAATGGGAGGTCAGTGGCCCACCCCTTCCCGCCTAGCTTCAGCTGGGAACGATAGAAAGACCCCTCCGCCGGCGCTCCACTATTGTATTTTTTACGAGGTTTACTCCTCATCACCCCTGCCTCCCCGAGGGTCCCTATATGCCTAACTCTAATCCTAGCGCTGCCTAACCTAGTCTTAACCCTATCCCTACCTAATCTAATCCTAGTCCTATCTCTAACTAATCCCTAATCCTACCTAATCTATCCTAGTCCTAAGCCCCACTTACTTATTAAGGGAAGTAAGTAAGTAAGGTACCCCCTTACCCTGGCCCACTCCTACTTAGCCTACTTGGAGGTTATCTAGGGAGGCACCTGGTGGAACCTCCCCCCATACCTTTACTTCTTCCATGTCCAGACCCTAGACAACGGATTGCTGGAGCTGCTATGTCTCTTTCACGGGCTCTTTCCGCTACCTCCTTCCGCGACAGGACATCCTCACAGAATGAGACGACTGCGCTCCATGCAGTATCTTCACTGACCATGGCTTTCACTACTACCGGTAAAGAAAGATACTCGCCTATCGAAGTCATGAGTTCTCCTCGTTCTTCTAACCACGCAGGACATTCCGCCAAGGTATGTTGGGCCGTATCCATCTCCTCTTCACAGTCGTGACATCTCGGTGTCGGTTCCTTGCGAGCAATCTTAAGTAAATATTTGTAGAAGCATTCATGGCGAGTCGGGATCTGGACAAGTCTAAAGGTGTGGGAACCATTCATAGAAGATCGGGTTAACTGCTTTTATTGCTCTATGGCCAGCGTTTGGAGAAGCTAATTTTTCACGGAATAACCGCAGCATGTCTTACATAAGAAAAGCTTTTGTTGCCTCCCTCGGAGCGATGTTTTCTCCTCTGGCAGCCTTCTCGGAGCACCAGAAATATAGTTTCGCTTAAACTTGGGCTCGGGACTTATCCTCTGTAGTTTCCGTAGGACATCAGAATTTGTGGGCGCTAGGGCGTCGTGTCATACTGGCGCTCCATACAGTACCATTGACTTGACTACTCCCATTGATAAGAAACGACACCTACTGCTAGCGTCTCGAAGAAGGTAGTGTTATATCCTAGAATACTGTGTGTCTAAACAGTCACCTGATTTATTCATTCTATCACTTAGTGTACATACTGATACACGTGATGTTTTTTTTTATATCTAAGGTATCAACTCAACTTATGTAAGTACAAATATCTAGTCAACAAAACGTACAGCTTACGTAGACTTTTGTATGTTCTCACGGTTCGACCTAACTACAAAGTATATTTGAAATACGACTCTCAGTAACTAAGTATTCAATAACTTTGTTTACTTCATTAGTCTTCGTCGCGTCTTTTAATGCATAACTCGACTTTCGGGTAAATCCGCTTCGCGATATTTCTTGCCAATATGCTGCTTTTCTATGTAAGTGGATTTTAATTATTACAATATCACTAATATTTCGATAGATTTTTTGCAAAGAATATTAATTTTAGACGATTTTAAAAGTTGTGAAAATTGTATGTTTGGAGACGATTATTTAATTTAAATCGAATTAATTACTACCTATCATTTTTAAAATCAAATCACAGAAATGTTTGAGTTAATCTGTGATATGAGTATTAATTCTAGAGTAACGATTTTAATAATTTTTTTTTTTTTACACGTTGAAAGGTTTTAATTTTTTGTTTTTTTGTTGTTATTTTTGCAATCTACGCTCTGTTTATGATCCGATATAAAGATTATATTTGGAAAATTGTTGATGACAGGCTTTGGTTTAAACTTCGTTATTAGAAGTTGCTGTTGCGTGCACTTAAGAATAAAATATAAAGTAGAATGCACACCAGTAAAAAAAAACATATTCCCGACTGTTGGATAAAATCCAGTTTTTTTTTATAAACTAAAATGTACAAAATAATTTATAAAAAAACTCATATTTTCTTGAAAGAAAAACGTGGGGTGCATTCGACAGATAACTGATAACTAATCATTAGCATCTGATGTATCTTTTCACAGGTAACATAGGTAACGCTCCATGTTTTTTTTGTTATAGATGGTACAACTATTTTCATAGTTTAATAACTATAACATTGTTAAAATATAAAATTATTATTAGTAATGTAATAACCGCAACGTTTGAGGACAATCTGTATGATGTTTTACATTTTTATGAACCTAATATGAAATATTTTGTACTTTTTTTGTTTAAATTAAATATATATGTATATATATATATATATATATATATATATATATTAATAATTTATTTTCTGTCTTTAGCCTTTTATGTCTGACATATTTTGCGATATTTATTTTACTTTTTCTTTCTTGTTATTTTCTTGCATTGCGATTGATAATTCAAGCACGTAGCAAATTGATAATAAATAATAAAATAAATAAATAATGCAATAAAGTGGTAATAATTTGGGCAAAAATTGTAATCACAGAATTAATATTATTTCTGTTTTAAAAGAAAGTGTTTTAAACAAAGGTTTAAACAAAAATAGTGTCCCGAGTTTCGCCTAGCTCTGTTAGAATCTGCAAATTTTGCACGGACTCGATAATATTATTTTAAAAATGATATAATACAAAAATAATACTGCAAATTCTATGCAGAATTTCTATGCCTCTGCAAAAATATCTTCTGTATGGATATAAACATTTTTCTAACATATTTATTAAATTATGCTTCATTGCTCTAAAACAGAGCATACCTTGAGTCACTAATCATGAGGTTTTTTGCTTACGACTGTATTCATTGGCTCTTTAAACTATATTCGAATTCGCTTCATTTATTAAGTATGAAAAAATAGCTGAGTGTAGTTCCAACGGTCAAATTTGAGAGAATTCGTGTATATTTTATTCGATATTTTGTCTTATATTGCCGCGAAACAAAAACGTACACTGCGCGTGATTGTCAATCGCGCGCTTTGGAGTTCGAATACGAGGAATTTATTTATACTTTATGGTTTTAGAATTGTACCATAATGTCAGTGTTAATAATGTGGTCTGAGGTAATGTTTTCTAAGAGCAGCTGCCTGAACTCGAAAGTAGGAGTTAATCAGGAGTTTATTAAAGATGCCTTACCAACATGCTATGGTTACAATACATTAACATGGTCTTTAGACTTTTTGTCTCTCTATGAGTTCATTCGTACGCCTATCACATACTCTACTCAACAAGTTTTGATGAAATTTGGTATGGTAATAGTTTACACACTGTTGAAACATGGAGGAAAACACATAACATGTATACATATTTACAAAATCTATATCTACATATGTATTATAGATATATTTTGGACTGAATCTAAATAAAATATATTTATTTTTCTCGTAAATATAATTAAAAGTAATAATAACAATTGTTGTTTTTTTTTCACAACAATTCATAGATGGTGATAGATATATCATTTTATTGGTATAATGCCCTAAAAAATGCAATACAACAACAATGCAGTTCGTAAGTTTCGCCAGCTAACACATATTGTCACTGCAAGGTTGGTCTACTTTTTTTACGCCCATAGCTCAATGTCAAATGGTATTGTTGTGAGGGACAGCGCTGAGTTGGATACCATATTTCTACTACGAAAACGGGAAGTACACGCAATTTATAATAAGGGGCGTTGCGAATTCACTAAATTTCAGGTAATTGGGTACCTTAAATTGCCCCTCTCAATACATCATTACATAGTATAAAACGAAGTCCCCTACCGCGTCTGTCTGTCTGTCTGTTCGCGATAAACTCAAAAACTACTGGATGGATTTTCATGCGGTTTTCACCTGTGGATAGGGGGATTCATGAGGAAGGTTTTGATATATAATTTGTCAAGGCTATTTTTATAATCAGAGCGGGACAACGTCTGCCGGGCCGGCTAGTTATAGATAATTTAATGTATGCTTACAAAAACATACAAAAGCTGAAATTAGTAAAGAACTTAAATACTAGAAAGAGTAACAAATTGGTCATCTCGTGTTTTAGACTCAGTAAGGTCAGTAAGATTTTTTTTAGAAAATAGTGTTAAATTTTACAACAAAGGCGCAAAGAATTTCTATCGATTTGCAGGATAGTAAGTTAAAGCAGCATGTCAAGCGGGTTTTGATGTCTAACGGTTATAATAGGGTGGATCAATATGTGAACGATTTTGATGTCTGGAACACCTATCTCTGTGCATCTGGCAAAAACGAATGTAAATATAATGGTTTTTTTTCAAATATATACGATGCAAAATAACGATCGATCGTCGTAGTTTCCAATCGCGCTTCTGGGTCATAGCGGTTACAGTAATACGTATTCAATTTATAATCGCCTGACCTGTCTCAAATATTAAATAACTAGGTGACCCATGCAACTTCGTCTGCACCAAATGGGTTATTACCGGTTTCAATTGTATTTTTATACGCGAAAAATCTTAATAAACTTAAAACCCGATTGCAGCGACATCTACAGTTTCCAATTATGAATCCAAATTATCCAGGGACTTTCTCAAACATATACCCAGTTGGTATGTGACAAATATTTTTTTAAATAAGCAAAGAATCCGTTCGTGGCATCACGTACCGGTTTTTTTAAAATATAATAGGAGGCAAACAAACAGGCGGGTCACCTGATGGTAAGTGATCACCGCTGTCTATAGACACTAGCAATACCAGAGGAGTCGCAAGTGCGTTGTTGGTCCAATTAAGATAAAAACTATAGGTTAGTTGGCGTAGTTATATGGGCGATAAATTAATTTTTGCCGATTTCGATTACATTCCTTGTGATTAACTATTGAAAATATAGCTAAAAAAAAACTGTTGTCTGTAACACTGAGGGATAATATACCTTTCTAAAATTATCTAACAAAATCGGATCAGTAGTACCGGGGGTTCAACGAACACAAAACGATAAAAATACGAAATATAGCTTTAATGTTTAGTTAATCTGTCGGCTATATATATCACAAAGAAAATCTACCAAAATCCGTGAAGGTATTTCATTACCTACACATTTTTAACTTTCGTCCGTTATCCTGGAGAATCGCTTGTGTTTTATGGGACAAAAAGTATCCTACATTTAACTTTATAATATAGTTATCACTGTGTATGTGTGTGTATCAAGTTTCGTCAAAATTAGTTCAGTACTTTCAGAGTGATACGTGTTCACAGGGACAGACAGACATACAAACTTTGTAAATAGATTGTTTTTGGGTTTTATATCGATGACAAAGTGCACCTCGATTATAATTTTCAAAAAAATATTTAATGTACAGTTTTGGCCTTCTTACAGTTTTATTATTGTATAATAGATATAGATAGAAGACAATAGAAGATAGATATTATTAAATAATATGAGTTGTCTATAGATTTCACTTGTCCGCCGGAAACATCGTTTTTTTTGTATGCAAAATTTAATGATCATCAGCTGTGTGAAGTGCAATAAACAAACAAACTCCCATTTGCATTCACTTTATTACATAGGATTATGATTTTAAGACAGAATCTTGATATTGATGGAAATTACATTTAACTTACCGTAAAGAAGAACACTATGATAAAACTGGTTCAAATTTCGAGGCTAAACGTCTAACCTCAGTCAAGCTTTTATAAATAGAATGTGGTACTACTATTTTCCGATTCATTATCGCGCAATATAAGGTGACATTATAGTGAAATGTGGACCCAGCGCGATTCGTTAAAAAAGAATTGTAGATATCTAATATAAATAATATATAATTGGATAATCGGGAAAAGAACATTTGTTTTTCTTTTTTTTCTTACTTGTAAGCGTGTGACCACAATGACGAGTTGGTCTGAGATGGTAAACACGCCAAACGTAGAGGGGGCTGGCTCTGAACTGCAGTTGCCAGGAATTGGAACGCTCCAACATGTGCTTGGCGACAGATTTTCAATTTGAGGGTAGTAGGTAGCCAGGCGGATTTACAAAAAACCATACCACTATGTTGTTGTTCCACCGCGATCTTTTCCTTCATCACAAGCTTCGAGTCATTTGCAAGGATTCGAACCTACGCTACTTCCATCGCCGTTCAAATGATTGACGACCAAAGCTTATTCGAATTATATGTATATAATTATAAAGTTTCGTAAAATAAACATTTTCCACTTCATTAAATCGTTTCGACATACATAAAATCTAACGACCTGTGTAATATACTTATATATATGTTAAATTGCCACATGCGTAGTCTTATACTAAGTCTTAAAATTGCAAATAACAATACACTTGATACCTTGCATTGTTTGAAATATTTATTCGATTAAAGTTAGGCTTTAATGGATAATTTGTAGTTATACTTTTATTCGATCCAATGAACTTAGTATTTATACGACAAAATTATATGAAATGTAACGTAAAATGTTATGTATTCTTTAAGAATAAACTAGAGTATCTATAATATAAATGCTTTGTTGCTTTTCTGTATTTATTATATTATAAAAGGATAAAAATAAATAAACACATTTTTTTCCTTTTTTTTTAAAGAATTACTACTTATCATCTTTAATAATTTCTAAATTACACAAAAATTAATCATTGTTTTATTAATATTATCCCTTTATGCATTCAACTAAATATTATATAATCAAATGAGCAAATATCTCCAGCCGCATAGTACTACCGGGGAAACGCCTACACTCACGAGGTCAATGCACTTTAACCCAATAGCAACGACCTGCATCCCTCCCACGATGCACCCGGTCACCCAAAATATAAAATCAATGCATCATGTAATTATTTTATATAACCGACTCCGTGCTTTACGTAAAAATATCATATGTACATGTTGTCACATGGTATATATTGTTTGGAAAACAATTTAAATACGTGGTCTAGACGTAAAGTACGATGACGTATTTCCTTGACGATCCAAGTATTAAGGGCGAGGTCACTACTACGTTTTGCGCATGCTTGAAATTATTAGGGATAGACACTTTCCGCATTTGAACTAAACGACGCGATCCCTCGAATAAAAACGATTGAGTTCAGAAGAACCGAATCATTTTCATTGTGATTTATTTTTCTTATGATTCTTTTTTTAAATAGTTAAAGAGTATGAATAGTTAGCATATTTTTACTAATCATGTATACATTTTCGTTGTGATCGGAATACATATTTATCTGGATTGTTTATTGGCTGCCATTTGGTTCCTCTTAATTATAATTCTCTCTTTGCTATTTGACCCTCTTATTGATTTTAAGTTACCACTTAAACCATTCAAAGAAAGAGGTAGTGGTGAGTAACTTAATTAAAAATCTGAAAAGTCCTATTTCCAACAATAAATTTCAGATCAATATCAATTTAGTCGTTTCGGAGAAACTCCAGGTAATTTAGTTTTATTTATATGAAAAAAATATTATGTATATAATGCGAAAATAGTTGGAGGCTTTACTTTCCAATGATTATTTACCTGTAATATAATTTTTTAAATATAATATAAAAAATATAAAAATGTAATTTATGATTCCACTTAAGTATGCATGAGTATATTTTCATGAACCTCACAATATTTCCTAATATGTTAAAGTCTAAGTTATGTCTCATACCACTTTACAAATCCTATATATATAAATTACTTCTGTGCGTGTGTATGTCACTGAACTCCTCCTAAACGGCTGGACCGATTTTAATTAAACTTTGTGTGCGTGTTCCAGTGGATCTGAGAATGGTTTAGATTCACAATTGGACCCGGTAGGTGGCGTTGCGGTTGACTTTTAGGATTTTTTTTATTATCAAGGCAGGACAACGTCCGCGAGGTATATATATATATATCATTATATAGATAAAACAAAGTCCCCTACCGCGTCTGTTCGTTTGTCTGTCTATTCGTGATAAACTCAAAAACTACTGAACGGATTTTCTTGCGGTTTTCACCAGTAGATAAAGTCATTCATGACGAAGGTTTTGGTATATGGTTTGTCCAGGTTTTTTTTTTATAATCAGGGCGGGACAACGTCTGCCGGGCCGCTGGTA
>MU160794.1:0-10727 GCA_015888305.1 Antheraea pernyi | reverse complement strand
ATATTTATCTATTATATATATATATATATTACATAAATTAATGCTTAAGAACATATTATCAAAGAACCTAATCTTTTATAAAATATTCAATTGTTATTCACGAAGTATTTCATATTTCAGAAGAAAAATATTCACGTAATCTACAACAATATAAGAATAAGCTTTTCAACATAATTTCATAATTTTATCCCACGTAAAATACTCAGAAAATCTACAACGTCTCTTTGTGTTGTTAGGGGGCGGTAACTGGGAGAGGTTTCGATAGCCTCCCCGTGGTATGCCACTTCGAATCTACGGTACGCGCGCTGCGGGTGTATTCACAATCCGCATGTTACTTCCCAAAACTTTTACAGTGCCTTAAAAAGTGATATAGTATTTTATTTTAATAAATTGTATGATAGGGTAAAGAGGACAAGGAGCTCGTGAACGTAAGTATTTTAATATCTAAGTATTTGTAAGTTATATTTTATTATTATTATAATTCTTTTATTTTTAATAAGAAAAATTGGCAAAGCGATTGTTTTCTTTATTTATGAAACGTTTAAAAGTTTTGTAAAACTTACTTATACCTTGAAAAGTTTTGAAAACTTTTATGTAATATATTACGTAAATGATATTTGTGTTATGTAACTCAGCTATGCAGTTTGGGAGGTTATATCTACCATTTTGTTTTTTGCGATAATAAATTACTTATGATCCTTCTATAAACGCTGTTACGCCCAATACTTGAGAATGGCATGGAAGGTTTGTCGATATCCACAATGCGGTAATCTAGGCGTGTCACATTTATTTTTTGCGTTTATTATTTGATTAAATAATAATAAATAATAGTGATGTTTTGTGAAACATCACTATTATTTATTATTATTTAATCATATATTTTCATTTTTTAAATATAATTTTACGTCTTTTTCTGCAACTATTTTATATCGTTCCTATATAAAAATATTTCAAAGTCCAAAGTACAAATAACAACAGAATTAAAAACATGCAATAAAACGCAAAAATATCATTATAATATTTATTCAATTTAAAGCACTATATTATTAAAAAAAGGGAGTATCAAGTACTCCATAATACATGAAGAACGAACCCTTAAAGAAGAGATGAGAATAATAAAATATAATTATTACGATAAAAGAACAACAGATATATTTATCGATAAATTTTAAATAAGGTGTCGACATGAAAAAATATTTTATTATGTTTTTATTTTTGCTCAAATTTATTAATGTAACTTTTTTTTCAAACAGACTACGCTATTGACCTAGCAAGGTCTTAATAGCTTCACCGGACTATTTCTTAATGTAACTGTAAAAGCGATTCTAAAGGTTAGATGCACTAATCTAATAATGAATTAAAAATATAACCTTGCGTGGATTTTTGCCAAAATATTTCGTAAGATTTAAAAAAAAGATTTTCGTTGTTAGTACCTGTAATCTACTTTTTAAATATTTTTATTAGTTCAAAGTTTCTTATAAAACAGTGAAAAGAAGTATAATTCATTCGTTAAAAATAGGCCGGACATGGTTTTACAAGGATTTCTATTTATCAACTAATTTATATATTCCTATAAGAAATTAATAAAAATAGTTAGATAAGAGCAAAGAACGCAGTAGATAATGCCACTAAAACGAAGCTTACATACGCAGAACCGTATACATCTTTAAGCTCTAACATTTTACCTAAGTTCCAAATGCAGAACCTGATACCGTTAAAGTAATGGAAACAAAAGGGGGCGCCCAGTATGCTCTTGATCACAATTATAGATGGCCGCGATAGATCCAGACTCTGTATCATACACACATACGTTTCAATGCCGTTTGAAAGACAGAGTGTTCCTCCGGCAAATAGAAGCGCGTAAGATGTTAAGATGACCCCTGGAAATATGATATTATTTTAATATTTACAATTAAAAAAATCCATATGTACAAAAATGTGTAAATCAATCGTTACGGTTCATAATGAATTAAAAGCAATTTAGGCTGTTCCTAATATTTTAATTTATTTTTCAATTCCTTCAAATTTTGTACATGTAAAAATATCAAGATCATAAAAAAATCAAAAACCTTATTGACGGCAATATTTGAACTTCTTTCTCGGTGTATAAAAAATGGAAATATTTACAAAAATTGAACATGTTAGGTATCTGAACGATTCAATTTGTATATCGCTCAGTTTTAAACGTAAATTACATAATTCAAATGTTATTACGAGTTTCACGTCAAAGTATACCTATAAAATTGGCATAGTTTTGTACAGACACAAACAATATACTTTAAATAATTTAAGGAAGCACATAAGCCGCTTGATTAATTAAAGATTAATACTAATAGTTAATACAAAATAATTTTAACAAAAACCTATGTAAATACACTTATCTCTAATAATGAATAATGAAGAATTAAATAAAAAATGCAAAACAATTAATTTTTGTAAAATTCTTTCATCACCAAATGTCATTCCCTCATATCACTAGACAGAAGTAGCCTTAACACAATGATCTAATAATCAGCTGTGTGAGCTTTGCGCGAATAAATTAACTATGGTACGTCCTTTATTAAGTTATCCCAGTGGTGGATTTAGGCCTAGGCCTATGAAGCCCGAGACTATTGCGGCAGGATTTTAGAGGCGGCAAAATTTTCGAAACGGCTAATTTTTTTCTCTTCGGTAGGTCTACTGCCCATGTAGGCAATATCGCCAAAATAATTTAAATTAAAGAAAAAGGTGGATTGCTTTTGCAGCGAATTACAGAAACATTTCTAGTAGAATTTTTAAAATTATGTAAATGTTGTGTTTTGTTTTAAATTTATTATGTCTTGATTTAAATTTTACGGTGCAATGTGAATATTTTATCAGATAGATAAAATAGCCTCTGAATATAATAATCTCCCAATTTATAAAATAAAATTGTTAATTTTCATTAAGATTTTCATAATATCAAAAAGTTATAAATATTTTTTTTATTGAATTATTTTGTGAATACTCGCCAATAATTAATTTATTAATTGACAATTTGATTAGAGCTAATAATAATAAAAATCAATACTGGCCCTTATTCGACACAATTTAAAAGAAGAAACTCGAGATCACATAACTGTAAACGGTACTCCACAAAGTAATGTTAATATTATTGATTAAAAAAATTCAAAGAATCTATTAATATATTAATTTAATAATATGTTAATATACAAGGTATTATTACTCGAAAAAAATATTCCTACGTACGTGTTTTGAAAAATGGATAGATTCAATGCCGTGAGTGGTTGATTTATTCATATTAATCAGAAATAAATTCCCATTACAAAAAAGGTAATTTAAAAAAATCGAGGTAATCGTAAGGACTGCCGATAGAAGTGAAAACTCAATATAATAGAAAAAGGGCGGCATACCTTGCGGGACCAAGGGCGATTAATAAACCCGCCATTGAGTTATCCGAAAAACTAATGACAGAGCAAAATGAAATGCAGTATATGTAGACCTTGATCAGAGTATTCCTGAGCCATATAACGTATGTGCCACAATTATTTCAATAATCGAAATTTATCCCTTTGTTTGTTTGTGACGCCATCGCACCATAACTACTCAATCTATCGTATTGAAATTTTGCACATTCGTTGCCAGGATACAGATAAAGAACTACCAGTACTGTTCCAAAATGATAGGTCAAATCAATACTAACAAATCAATACAAAACGCGATCAAAGCCGTGGGCAAGAGCTAGTTTAATATGTGGCTCTGACACCGCACATTTAGTAGCGCGGTCCGGCGCGGCGGCCCGCAACGATGTCAGTCGTTTTCATTACTCTGTCTTGTCCGGACTAATATTAGGTCAAAAACTAATAAACAATATCGAAAGTAATAAGTTCCATTATTTATCACCATACACACTAGCGTCAATAGCTAAAAATAAAATGCCGATGTCAAAATAAAAATAAACATTAAAATATCATGTATACCCAATATAACAATTTATTGTATTTGTAAAATTATTTCTTGCAGTTTTTTATTACTTGTGACAGAAATGAACTAACTCGTTCAATTACTCAAATTAAATTCGATTGCAGAAAAAAAACCGAATTAAAAAATCTTAACTATTACCATTTACCATTAAATTTTTAGATTATATTAGGTCTTTACCTATGAAATTGCCGTTTTGTATAAAAAACTTTTGTATTTTTTATTTGTATTAATCGAAGTAATCAATCACCCATGCAATCAATGCATCTTTGCAAACGCCGTGGCAGTTTATTGATGACCTTCTTAAAGAAATCAGCTGGACGGGAGGCAACAAATTCTTCAAAGGCATTTTGTACTGCCTCTCGGGTATTGAATTTTTTTCCCGCCAAGGAGTTATCCAAATTCTGGAAAAAGTAGTAGTCTGTAGGCGCAAGGTCTGGTGAGTAGGGCGGATGACGGAGAACTTCCAACCCCAGTTCTTGCAACTTGGAGACCGTCTGCTGTGCAGTATGAGGTCGCGCGTTGTCGTGCAGGAGCAGCGGAGACGAGCGATTGACCAATGCTGGTTGGAGATGTGCCAGCTTCTCCATCATTGTGTTCAGTTCTTCACAGTACACATCTGCAGTAATGCTCACCCCGTTTGGTAAGAAGCTGTGATGAATCACACCGGCGCTAGACCACCAAACAGTGACCATCACTTTTCTAGGGGTAAGTTTTCGTTTAGGGCATTGTTTAGGTGCTGAACCAGGATCCAACCAACTTGCTGAGCGCTTGCGGTTATCAAACAGAATCCATTTTTCATCGCAGGTAACAATGCGGTTCAAAATTCCTTTATTTGTGTGTCTGTTGAGCAGTGCAAGGCACGTCTCGACGCGTACTTCGCGCTGGCGATCATTGAGTTCGTGGGGCACCCATTTGTCAAGCTTTTTTACCTTGCCAATTTGATGAAATTGGACCAATATTGTTTTGACGCTAACGTCGAAAGCTGCTGCTATTTCAGCCGTAGATTGTGTATCATCACCTTCCACAATCGCCTTTAATTCGTAATTGTCGACCAAAGTCTTCGGACGACCGCGAGGTTAATTTTTCAGGTCGAAATTCCCAGAACGGAAGCGAGCAAACCAATAACAGGTGGTGCGTTGGTTTGTAGTGTTAGCTCCGTAAACGTCGTTGATGTTGCGTGCCGCTTGTGCCGCGTTGCTGCCACGACGGTACTCATATTCCATAATTACTCGAATTTTTAACGTATCCATGATGACAAAAAAGATTGAAATGCGATGAAAATGTAACACTAATCAATAAACAAATGACAACTTTTGGAAAAAGAATTTCATGTTTTTAAAATAAAATTAATTTTAAATTTGAATTCTTAGCCAAACAAAAATTATTTTGATTTGAAATGACCAGTACTGCAGAACGGCAATTTCATAGGTAAAGGCCTATTATACCCATGTAAACCTACTAATTCAAAAATTTTATGTACTAGAAATATAGTCCGCATCAAACTTTTTGGCCGCTCTAAATATAGCTTTGAATTCGGCTTTCCGCATAGTGTACTTTGAAAAAAAAGGATAGTGTACAGTCAAGAAGTTAATACAATACAAATTCAAAATATTATTATTGGAATTTAATATTTACATTTATTAATCTTTGTCTCGATATTTTACGTAGAAATATATTACGTTTTTATTGTTTATAATTTAAGTAGATATTTGCCTATTACGTTGAGCGATAAGAATATAGCAGTACAACGACCACGTTAAAACTTTTAGAAGATTTTGTAGAATAAAGATACGATTTCGATTGTGTGATATTGTAAACGCTTTGACAGCTAATTTATGTAAATTGATCAGACATATACATACATACGAGATTACATACATATAGAATGTTTGTAAAAGATTAGAGATAAAAATGAATAGGCAATAAAAATTGAATCATTACTGATGCAATAGAATAACAGTAAAAACTAGAAATGGATAATAGTAGCCGAACAATAGAGTAAGATACGAAGCTAGAATATTAACAGTTCGTCACATCATATATTTGTCAGTTATAATTAACTCCAAATAACACTTAATCACCTGGTTGGTGAGGTTTGAGTGACCACGTACTTTAATTGAATGCTCCCCTTTATGCAGTATTTGTTTTTATCTATGGGATATGTATTGTAGCATATATTGTACAGGTATTATGCGTGTTACAATACCGCTATTTTAAATTAAATCTTCTAATAATAAAAAACAAGAAAAAGAAAGCTACGAAAATAGCAATAACGTGTAATTATCAACAAAATTATTCTGAATGCTACTGTACTGCAACTAGCACTGACACAGACACGTGTCAACGCCATACAACAACAAATGCCATAGGGAAGTGGTACGAGCGCAGGTGAACCTGCACCCCTTTCCTACCTCATCTGCGTCCCTTTGATACCTAAACTTATGTTCTGCGCATCTACTTCAGAGCGATAAAGTTTAACGAGGACTATAACTGTTCTGCACAATATTATTGTACCTAATAACGACTTTAACCATTCTACGATATTACATACTATTTAAGCGTTCAGAAATTGTAACAACATTACTCAAAACGACTCCATTTGGCTTGAATAATTAATAAAAATCAAATTAATCAGTTTTAAACTTCTGCAGAAGTTAAGAAACAAGTTAGAAGTCTAACTTCTGCAAGGTTCACCAAAAGGTTCAGTTTGTTGTTCAGAGATGGCGCCACAGTAACATACCTTGCGTTTTCCGTTCCAAAATAATTCCATTAGCCAAGTGTCCTAAATAATCAATTGTTGTCGCCTGTTGGTTGTCTTGTTATCAATTCGTCTTAAGTGTTGGTCAAAAACATATTTGGTATGGAAACTAAACCATGCACCAAGTAATTTAATTAAAAATTATAGAAATATGAAAAAAAATGAAAGTGGCTAACAATAATAACTTAATTAAATCTCAAATTCCAATAATTAAAGGTATTCAAATAGGAAAATATTTTTCGAATAAAAGAACTACGGCCGAATTTTAAAACATATGACAAAGAACCGACAATATCGTGGAATAGGTTGAATTGTACTAACCATCACCAATTGTAATAACCATGGACATATCCGTTTTTATCGCTCAGTGAAACGGCTAGTGCTTGAATATTAATAAAAGTGAATTAAACATTTTATAACATTTGTAATCGATCCATTCGAATCGTTCAAATTGGAATTTTTCTCGGTGCTCGGATATGTGTAAAACAAACACATGTTCTCTAACGGTAGACCATTTTTTTAAAAGTATACTAAATTTGTTTATTTTTATAAAATTGAGCTACGAAGCATAAGTTTTTTTTTATCGTTCGACGGGGTTTGATCAGCTAAATATAAAATAACTATTTCTGAAAAATAACAGTCCGCCATCCCTTGTCTAAAATTTGAATATTAAAATAATGTATTTTGTTTTTCTTATTTTTAATACCTATTCCTTAGGTATTTTTCCTATTAATATTTTTCTAAAGTCTTGCAAGACCAAAATTAACAGTACCTATTCGTAAAGACTCAGATTTCTCCACATCTCATTAGTTTGCCGCTTGTTGGTAGATGGCGCAGACGATTTAAATAAATGATATTAGAGCCATCTAGTACCATACTAATAAACTTATGCTAGAAGTTGGTAGGTGATTACTGGTTTCAGCATGAATGGGTCGGCTCGCTCAGGTTAGTACCACCCTCTCACAGAAAACCGCCGCGGAGTAACAGTGCTTGCATTGTTGCGTTTCGTTCTGTTAGTAAGAGCGCCAGAGACCCACCTTGCATTCCCTTCCCCCTTGCCTTCCTCCTCCCCCAGCACAGACTGGCAACGCGCTTGCGACTCCCCTGGTGTTGCAAGTGTATATGGATGGTAGTGATCATTTAACATCATGTGACCCACCTGTTAGTATGCCTCCTATGATATAAAAAAAAATCGCATGTGACGAATGTGACAACTGCACTTTTCTCATAACGCCATCTAGTGTCGGTCTTTGAAAGACTTTGCTAAAACCACTATGATGACAACCACGTTATCGTTATAATATAAGACATCAAGTTTGATAATTCTGCTAGTAGCGTTATCTGGTACCAAAGTAATAAACTTATTCTAGAACTCGTATATAACGGAATGTGACAAATGTATTTTGATAAAAGTGACATCTAGTGTCGATCTTGGAAACAATTTGCTAAACCATTATTATGACAACCATGTTATCACCGTAAAACCTTAATATTGCTAGTTCTCTATGGTTACAAGAGGTGTCATTACCAGTCACAAATTTATAAGACTGAATGCTAGACTTTGTATGGGCATTATATGTGACATCATAGGTATCTATACGATTTATAATGACTCTTGGCTCTTTGATATTTTCATTTTATAACTCTTAAAAGCTACGCAAGAATCTCACGCACAAACATCTTCTTTTGTTACGCGTAATTTTAAATCTATAACATCGAAGATGTTTATTGAAATTATATGCTATAAAGGGTAATAATTTTGATATACATTTAACGCCAAACGTAACCAAAATATTTAATTGGATAATACTATATTGCTCAATATAGCGTCACAAATACTTAACCAACTATTTTTTAATAATAATTAATAGATTAAAAAAATATATTCTTAATAATAATTAAAATATATTCTAAGTTATCCTTAGCAGATAGATAGATATATACGATCGCGGAGTGTTCTCTAGGAATTTTTGAGATGTATAATGTCGTAGTAGATTATTTTGACGTATTTCAAAAGGTTTAACCAACACCAATAATGATAAGCGTGCGTCAAATAAACAATAAATATTCTTTGAACGATAGTGAAACCGGTATCAAAATCCAAAATTCATTAAAAAAGAAATAGCATGTCTTGCATTTTTACCTACGTAAATTCAGGATAATCCGTGGTATAAAGCTTACCTATAAAGCAGATTTATTTAAAAAACACTGCATGATTAGTATTTTAATATAACTAATGAAGCTATTAAATCCGCTCTGCGGCCGCAACGCTTGTCAATGTGATTAGTGATATAGATTTATATATTTAATAATTCGTTCGATTTACGCTCGCCATGTGATTATTCTTCTACGAACTTGCTAATAAAATGGGTCATGTGCTTTTAGAGCGTATTGTCCAAGCAAGGTCTTAACAGCTTCACCGGACTACTACGGCGAGCGCTTAAGGCACTCAGCCGATTTTATTTTGACAACTAGCTCAAGGGTGCGCGGCACATCTCGACTTTGGCTGTTGCCTGATACATGCAATTCGCGACCTATGTGAGCTAACCTAAGCTAAGCTAAGCTAAATATTCATAGATATATGAGTTGTTGAAACATATATGTGTACCAAGCATACATAACTCAACAACTCTTATATATATTTCGTATCGGATAATATTCTAAACTATTTCAGTTTGATAAGGGAAAAAAGATAAACCCCTTCCTTCCACTCACATGTGTAAGCGTGGATGCGTGCACGTATGTAGAGGTGATATGAGTAATGTTGTCGCAGTGATGTAAGATTTTTCGTCACTGTATCGCGCGAGCAGCGTACTCAAGGGTTCCACGCCGAGGGAACGGACCTAAGAAATATTTAGAAGTATTGCTTTATGTATCAGTAGAGAATCAGCAAATAAAAGCTATTTTAATTGTTATCCAAAATTATTATCACGGACAGTCTCTTTAATCGTGTTACAAAAAATGTTGACTATGATTTTGATTTTGTTTCAAATGTAATTAATGTATCTGGTCATTTGCTACATTACCTACATTTCATGTTCTGAACTATATATGATGATAGATTTTCTATACCACATGATTATAAGACAATGTTTAAATTGTTCAAGTACTATTAAAAAATACATTTTATACTTATATTCTTACGGGGCAAAACCAACATTTTATACAATTTATTAAATACTAGTATGTGCTCGCAGCTTCGCTCGCGTTATTATACCTCGGGAGCAATACGTTTTTCTTAATAGAAGGTACTCTATCTCCTTTCCTTTACCCATGAAAGCGTTTATGTGACATTGCATGATGATCGGTTGAGCAGATTAGGCGTGAAAGTGTAATAAACAAACGAAACTGACATTCGCATTTAAAAATTCAAGGCCTTACAAAAGTAAGGATTATTATGATTAAAGATTTATGATGTGGACGTTTATAATTACCGAAGATATGACATACGACATTTAACATAAAATACATAACAAATTAAAAAAATATAAGTATAACCAGTTATTCTTTGCATTATAGAAGTCATCGCTGGCAACGTAGGGCCGTAGATGGTCAAATGTGGAGACATGGGTCTTTTAAGTGCCATGTTTTTAAGGTCGTGGTCCATGTAACACGGCGGTACATATGGTTTATAGGTGATATTATGTTTTTGTCTCAGAGTGGCGTCATAACTCTGGGCTCCCATCCTAGTAGCGATAATTGGAAGAGCTTGAAAAGTCCACGGCCTGAAAATAAAGTATTGTAATAATTAATAGTGACCCAAAAGTGTTGTAATTTTAAAACTGTAATTCATTTTATCCTACACCTTGATATAAATAATTACTGATTACCATGAAAGTTACTACGACCGCATGATTTTTCACGAACAATAATATACTGGGTGATAGGTTAGACGCCGCCAATATTTTTACAGGATAATAATTAGTCGCCGCCAATATTTTTACAGGATAATAATTTGTCGTTTCTGGTTCTAAATTAACAAAAAAAATAGGTGCTTAATATTTGA
>MNPI01020212.1:0-64737 GCA_015888305.1 Antheraea pernyi | reverse complement strand
AACTCTTTGAGCCATCAGGAGGATTCGAACAGGCTAACGTTATGTTATTGTTATTATCGACTTAGTTTGGAATCAAATAGCCACCATCTCGTATAAGGTATACTTTATATGTATTAGAACTTTTAATAATCTTTTATATCATTTACATATTGCTTAAGCCACGGGTGATTGAATCGTTTCGCATGCCTGGCTATGTCACACTATCGTATTAAGGTATCAGTCATCAATCAATATAGAATACATGTTAACATTTAAAATGGAGGTGGTATCATAAAATACTTCAATATAGCTCTAATCGAGATTAGTTTATTTTTATTGCACTGAATGAATTTGAATTCAAGATGTCAACAGTTTATTGCTCATGTCGTAACTTATACGTAAAATTAATGATACAGTGTAAGTGTGGCAGCGCACCGACCATGATCCTCATCTTTTACATCGTGATGAAGCTGTAGCTCGATCCCTAGTTTTCTTATTGATGTATTCGCACAGCTTCGTTGCAGTGTCAGGTACCTTTCTTAGGGTTAGCATATTACGATCCTCGACTACATTCAACATCAGAGTGAGATCAAAGGCTAGCCTATAAGTCGATAGAGATAAAAGAAAAATGTTTATGGTAGTTATCATGGTATTAACAATACGATATTGCTTTTTGTATTTTTGTTTATTAGTTAAGTATACATATGTATTCAAAATATAAATAAGTATGTAGGATATAGTTTTTACAGCAAAGTCGCCTGTGCCCTAATTAGATAATTACGTGACCTTGATGAAGTGCGAGTGCGCAAACCTTGTCAAAAGTTTATCCGAGATTTGCGTGGCTCGAGTGAACTGGGAGCAAGGCCGCGTGACCTACCGAGCCCTGGAAGCCAGCTCGGCGGCAGTCGCCCCGAGGCGCTCGCTCCACCACCATGCCGGACGCGGAGCCCCCGTTGCTGCCTCCGTCGCCCGCGACCCCGCACCCGCTCCCGCCCGCACGCACTGTACCGTCGCGTCTCCGTCGCACTTTGCACTCGCTCCGTTCACCGTTCCGGGCCGGGCCGCCCTTCCACCTCGGCTCGATTAAGCATTCCGGCTCCGACAAGTCGATCGCTTCAGATAGCGAAATATCGCGAGACGAACGCACGATGCGTAAACGTGGAAAAAAATCTCGTGACGCGAACAGCGATGCCTCGCGTAGTACAGACAGTTCCCCCGGTGGCGACAAAAACAAAAAAAATTCAGCCGGCAGCCTTCTGCGTCGCATGGGCAGCATCGGTAAAAAACGTACTGAGGAACCGATCCGAGGGTCTTCTTCGCAGCCAGAAACATCAGAATCTACTTTGGAAACTCCACCGACACCGACGCCGCCTCCGGAAGCGGTTCATTCGGCACCGCAACCCGTAAGTCCGATAGCAGCTGAACACCCGATCGCAACCCGGCCATTCACAAAGGCCGCCTGGAAACGAAATAGTGAACCCGAAATGGAAAAGCCCGTGGAGGAACCGAGCCCAGAGAGTGCGGTGCGCCGGCGGATAGCGTTCGTCGCTCAGACGTCCGCTGGACAATCGGACGATCGCGACGGAGAGAGGGGAGGCGATGAAGTGGGGTCGTTAGAAGAGGCGGTAGCACTGGCGCGAGCGAAGCTCACGGTGCCCGCGTCGTCCTCATTGTCACATTCGCGCGATAACGACTCCGAGGAGGGGTGTGCGGACGCGATGCCCGCTTATGGAGACCTCATCGAGCCAGAGAACAAACCCGGGAGCAACGGAGCACCGGTGACGGTGAGTAATTGCGGTGGAGGTAAGGCGCGTGCGCGGCGTCGGCCGCCAGTACCCGCCAGTACTCGCCAGTGGGCAAAGGTTCTCCGTGCGATGCGCGCGCGCCATGACCTTCGAAGAGGTGGTCCAAGACAGTTGCCTTACAGTGTGCGAGTGCTGCGGCTTCAGCACCGAGACGACCGTGTTGTTCCCAGTACGTTATATTTCACGCTAGTTTACAGCGGACGTGACGTGACGCGCAATGCCCTTCGTGAGTACGATCAGCTTACTCGTGAGCGCTTCGCTTTCGCAATATTATTTATTTTAAATTTGTTTTGTTTACTCAAGTGCACCTAGCAGTTGTGGTGCGACTCGTAACTTGTAGTGTCCTAGTTTGAATTAACAACAGTGAAAATTTTTTCTACAAACACTTTATTTACCATAGGCTTTTTGTATCTTGGCCCTTAGGTATTATTACGTAATATACCTTGAATATAACGATCAAATAACCATTCGGTTACATAGTTCAATATCAATAGTGCCTATTAATAAAAACAGTGGCGGCAAGACATCAGTTTGCTTTAATATAATTGCCTACATAATGTAATTCAGGTAGTTTTAAAAATGTCAATATAGTTAATATAATTTTGACCATTACACGTGAAAATCCAGTCTAAACTAACGAGCACTGCAGTGATTTAAAACTTTTTAATTATTTTAGATTAAATAATATTTCAAATGTATTTCAATATTCCAATAGTATATATATAGTTACGACAGTTTTTTATTGATTCGTTAGAGTAAATGAATGCAAATTACATTATAACGGAAGTGACTTTTTCATAATAAAAATGTAACAAAAAACAAAGCAATTTGTTATTGTTGACCATAAATTTTGCAATTTAAATTTTGTTTATTTGTCTTCATATTATCTAGAGTGTTGACATTTTTAAATTTTATCATTTATTTGGACGATCAATAAAATCTTTATGACCCACTCTGTTATCTGCAACTTCAGATAAGTCGGTGATTTGAAAACTTATTTAGCATATTCTGTAATCAGAAGCAAAATCTGAGAATTTATGGGAACCCGCGAAAAGATAAAAAATAAATACAATATTAACTGAGACATAATTTATAGTCTAGAGAAACATTTATAAATTTAGCATATTCTGTAATCGGAAGCAAAATCTGAGAATTTATAAGAACCCGCGAAAAAATAAAAAATAAATACAATATTAACTGAGACATCAGTTATAGTCAAATAGCCTTCGTTTATCTACCAAACCTTAATGTATTTCTATACTGTATATGTACATTCGCTGCCGAGCATGGCCGAAACCACGCTCGGCAGCGATAAGTCCGTTCCCACGGCCGCCGCCAGGATGCGGCGCTGCTCCCCCCACGCAGCACACTCAGACAGCGTGTGCTGCGCGGTATCTTCCTCAGCGCCGCACTCGTGGCAGATACATGAGCTAACCTAAGCTAACTATTCATACATATATGAGTTGTTATAACATATATGTGTACCAAGCATACATACCTCAACAACCCTTATATATATTTCGTATCGGATAATATTCTAAACTATTTCAGTTTGATAAGGCGAAAAAATAAAACCCTTCCACCTGCATGTGTAAGCGTGTATGCGTGCACGTGTGTGCAGAAACTCGCATAACGTTAGATTGAAGGGTCAATGAATGCCTAGCATTTACACTCATAAATCTATACAGGTATTCTTAAGGTGATAGATTATTGGTAACCATCTGATAACTTAAGTTTTTAAAAAGTCATTGATTTACGAATTAATGTACCTAATGCAGTAAAATATTAATGAAGTAAATAGCCACAATCGATTTTGCACTCATAACTTAATACAGATATCCTAAACGCAGTATTCTTCACGAAAAAAAAAAAAAGGGTAAACCTGACTGTTGGAGTGGCGAGACGTGGCGACGCAAAACACGAACTTTACACTATTAACGAAATACTCAAAAACATTTGCAACTCTATCTGTATAGACATAACATTCAAATTGTTTTGTCGGCCACTCGGCACGCGCCTAAACCTATCGCCCTTTAATAAATGCCGCCAAATACACCGCTCCTACGCCTAGTGGTGATTGCTTTACCATTATATTTCAACCAATTTACGCAAAATCTTGACAAACCATCCTCGTTCCTATCTATCAACCGCATGAAAATCCGTTCTGTAGTTTTCGAGTTTATCGCGAACACACATACTCGTTAACTCGTTAACATTCAAGCGAGGTCAATATTGAAAATTGAAAATATTTGGATGATAATTTGTAGGAAATAAAAAAAGTTGAATGAATAACATCACACAGACGAAACTACAAAGGTTTTAGATATTATCCCGTATAAAAGTAGCTATACCCGCGGCTTTTAACTAGTATGTTATAATTCGTTGTCCTTCTTCAGATTTTTACACTTACGGTACAGGAATTGGTATACTGTAGTACCACCTACTGGCGAGTTATAATGAAATGAATAGTTTAAAAGCTTCTCCATGAAAGAAGAATGAAATGTGTTTACGGTGAGTCGTCGAACGGTGTATAAGATATTTAATTGTTTCTTTTATTCCCATTTGAATATCACTATGAAATTACTCGCCTATAGTTAGGTTTCCTTGGCAATCAATCTCCTAGATTATTACTGCCATTGTCGAGTAGGCAATAATATAACAAGTGTCTTTTAATCATTTCAATGTTCTAACAACAAAATGGCTCTCTTGTTAAAACTTTCCAAGGAGTTTTTGTGACATCTCAGTTTTTTTTTATTTATTGTAGCACAGCAAAGTGACTATACTATGGCTGACGGTGAGCACAGTACAATCCAAAAACAATGACGACTACCGAGAGATGCGTTATCCCTCGCCGGTCACCGCTGTCGTGCCGGCCTGCCTTAGCGAACAACCTCCGTCCGAGTCCAGAGGTGACCAGTGTTAATCATCTCACCGGTACTCGAGCGACGGCGAAAGTCATTCACTACTGTATATGCATGAGCTGATCCCGAAACGCGACGCGAAAAACGAATCACTATTACAGGCTACATGCATGCATGGTGGTCGCGACCCAGTCGGGCTTTAAAACCCTACCACGCTGCTATCGCCATTGCCTCGTTCGTTATTCAGCAGGGTGTACACGTGCAGGTGAGGTTGACTTGGGTGTCTCAAGCTTAAATGTTATGCGACACCCCTTACACTCCAGAAATCATGATCCTTGGTAATATTATCCATACCCTTCACTAGTACAAAATAACCGGACTATATTACGTAAAATACCTTCAATATTACACAATATAGATTCAAATAACGTAACATTATGAATAAAATATAAAATCCACTACATAACAGACTAAGATCGCACTAAAAATTCTATAGTTTGGTTAATAGTCATTGTGAATCTTATATGGTTATAAAAATTTGTATTCTGAGAATTCTTATATGGCCTATTAGTTTATTTACGTTCTCCTTGGTTATAATTTACATAATTTATTTTTATTAGTTATATTCCGCGTCGGTTGACTATTAAAAACTAATAGCTATCGGAAACCTTTGCGTTTCATCTGTAAGCCGTATCACGAATTTGGGTATTTTTTAACATATTAGCATTTAACATTAGTAATATTTGAGTAGTGTGATATCAGAAATGGTAATCTTTACAATCTCTAATCTGGAACAATAAACTTGTCAGTGCTAAAATGTTAGTGTATTTTGTTTATATATATAAATGAGCCAACATATAGATCTATAGATCGTATAAGTTTGTATGATTATATATATTAAGCATAGACGTGCATGCATATAAATCTGGATAATATAGCAGATAAACAAAACTATTAATTGTAATTGTAAACATTTTAATTTATTATCTGTAATGTGTCCCTTGTAAATAAACAAATAGGTATTAATAGTAACAAACAAACAAACGTACACTCGTATTTGTTTTATTATAGGACTATAATCCCCCCTGATAATAAAAAAAACCTAGAAGTTAAACATATGCTGTCTTTGCTTTCTTTTTTTGTAGGTATCATCAAACTCTACAACTTTTCTGTAGAACTCACTCATATATCTCTCAGGCATATACAGGCAGCGTTCGTAAGAAACGTTTTCGTCCGACCGTTTTATCTCAGACTTACTTTGCAAATCCGACTACCACAAAAAGGTTTTTCATTTTTCGGGTTAATATATAGCCTATGACACAGACGAATAACGTGGCTTTCTATTGGTAAAATATTTATCAAAATCGGTTAAGTAGATCCAGAGATTACCCCTCCCCCCTACAACGTCACAAACTTTACCTCTTTATAATATTAGTATAGACTAGCTGTGCCCGCGGTTAAGTTTGCGTTCCTCTTACTACTCGGCAAATCGATAACATTATTTGCGGCTTTGTAGTTAAACCTAACACTATTTTTCTAAAAAAAACCATTACTGGTCTTACTGAACCTAAAACATGAGATGAACAATTTGTCACAATGTCTTCTAGTGTCTAAGTTATGTTGGTTCTTTATGAAATTCAGGTTTTTTAAGTTTTTGCGGGTATACATTAAATTATCACTAATGTATGGAGAGAACAAAGTTAAGATACCCAATTTCTGAAATTTTGTGAATTGAGGCCCCATGTTAGAAATTGTGCGTACTGCCAGTTTTTCTAGTAAGAATATAGTATCTAACTCAGTCGCTGGCCTCCAAAACAAAGTACCATATGACATTGAGCTATGGAAGTAAGTGAATTAGACCAATCTAGTGGTAGTAGCAATATCTGTAAGCTGGCGAATCTTACGAACTTTCGTGAAAATGCGTCCAGTAGTTCTTGTGTATATATACATATATACGAATGTGATATAATATGTAACACATGTCCTAAATGTTATACCGGTGATAACCATACCAAATTTTGTCAAATTCCGTCCGTAGTTTTTGTGTGAATCCCATGGCAGACAAATAACAATGATTTATCATATGTATAATGTATATCTTATGATTGAAAAATAAATCAGTACATGATTTAATTCGTTTTTTAAAATACTTCTTTTTAATTATTTATTCGGTTTGTCTACCTCGAGAAAGTCGGAATAGTTTACTATATCTAGTTTTATTTAAAAATAAACTCTTTAAATTCTCTACGTCATACAAAATATTATACTGCCCATACTTATTACATAAAAGAGATATTAAATTATTACGTGAATATATGCATACTAATTTGACCCCGATATGAATAACGGTTTTATAAATTAAAAGTTGATTACTCCAATATTATTTTAGTCACAGGTAGCGAAATTATCGTCAGTTGTGTAACACTGAAATGTGTTGGCAACACACAGTGTCACACGGAGTATTTGCAACTCACTTCTTACAATGATTTTGAAATGATGATGGCTTAGTTATATACTTGCAAACGAAGTCGGAGCTTCCGGTGATGGTGGTAGGACTTGTTTTAAGTTCACGTGGCTAGCTACCACCGTCTTGAAAATCTGTCTCTAAGCAGATGTTAGTGTTTTCCGGCAGCTGCACTCGAGAGCCAGTCCCCTCTTGGTTTGGCGTGTTTACAAAAACAAATGAGATCATGGTCAAAACGATAAAACCTATACCATAAAATCTTATAGTATTCTGTGTTGAAAATCACGTGGATTAACAACTTATCCTAATAGATAATTTCTCCGTTTGATATTCTCTTTGCATCCAACTAGATACTGTTCACGATTTCTCTCGCGTTAATATATATTTAGCCTATAACCTGAAAATAGTTTTTTTTTTTCAGAATGATTGGTAGCATATGTCCTTTATCGTATAACTGTCAACGTACTTATACGTACAAGTAACAAATAAAAAACTCACTTTCGCATTTATAATATTAGGACTAGCTGGTACCTATAGCGTCATCTGCGTACATTAAAAAAAAAAAATTGTATGTGCAGAGGAATAACATAAGCACCACACACTTTGTCCCACTTCTTCACGGCAAGATAACACACATATTTGTCTGTACTTTTTTGTACTAAAAAAAATTGCAGGCTCTTGAAATAAGTAATAAAAACATTTCAATCATTTTTAGAAAAGTCTGTCTGTTTATTTTTTATTGTATCACGGCAAAATGACTACACTGTGCCTCATGGTAAGCACTGTACAATCCAAAAACAATGGTGAGCACCGAGTAACACAGTATCCATCAGTCAGGCTGTAGAACCCTACCACCCCGCTTTCGCCATTGCCTCGTTCGTTATTCAGCAGGGTGCACCACGTGCAGGTGAGATTGGCTTGAGTGTCTAAAGTCTTAGATGTTATTCGACACCCCTTACACACCCAAAAGCTGTTTGTTTGAACACGCATAACTGCTAAAGTACTGCGTTCACAAAAAAATCGATACAAACGATAAATCATAATGCATAGCCCTGAGTAACATTTAGTCTTCGTCTCATTAAAATCGGTCCACTCTATCAAATGTTGTTGTAATTTTAATGACGACGCGACTTGATTACGAGAGAAAAGTAGATAATAGACTTAATATATTCCGATGATTTTATTAATCACTGTTTTTTTAAATAGGTTCCACGCGAAGGGAGTCGCGAGCACAGCTAGTATTAAATATAAGATATAATTTAATATAAGATATTTTTTACTATTAGACAAGGACCAAATATCTATGTGTTCAAACTAAAATGAATTGATTAAAATCATTATACGTTTTTATCATTAATTATTATCATTTTTAAGGTTTTAAATCTTAACCAAACTGGAATTCGCATGTAATAATCATATATCTATGTTATAGCTGAGATAATATTGTAATGTGTTGTGTTAAATATGTTTGCGGAATCCGTTTCCATTAGTTAAACCTGTTAAATTTGTAAATGTACGCGAATTCCGAAAAATTCGTTGGTACATGACGGGGTTCGGGTACTTAATTTAAATTGGTAACTCTATCGGCTGACGGTGAGGAAACATGAATCGGAATCTTCCTGTAGTACTACTGTTTGTGGAAAACACTGGGTCGCAACCACCATGTATATGGCGAAAAAGCCCGTCACAGTGATTCCCTTCTGCGGGTCACGTTTCGGGATCAGCCTGTGCATATACAGCTTTTCGCAGGCCTGTATGACAGCGACGGCCGGCGATGGATAGTGTGTCACTCGGTGGTCGCCATTGTTTTTGGATTGTACTGGGCTTACCATCAGACACTGTGCAGTCATTCTGCCGTGTTACAAAAAAAAAAAAAACTGTCGATTTCTCAGAGTTTGAAATCGCCAATACGTCGTGGGCTGGCGTGGTGATTATGCTCATACTTTCCTTCGTGAAGAGGCCTATGCCCCAGCAGTGGCTCTCTTACAGGACGATGATGACGATTTGCCTTTATTTGTGTTGAATTATATGATAAGTACATATATAAAAAAATTCATGTATAAATGCCGATCGTATTTGTGACATATGCGAAGCAAATATTTACGGAGCTAGATCGAATACTTATTTAATAATTAAAGATGGAGTTGAACTGAGACTACTAACTTATTATTTATGGAAGAGCCAAACTCATATTTATGAAAAAAAATGCCTAACATTAGGACGACTTTTACTATATATTGTTCATTTCTTTTCTAAGCGTATCTTAGTTGATTTTTGAGTAGTTGCGTAGTCTGTTATTTCTATGCCAATATGTGTTACATTTAGAAGTCTGAAATTCCTTCCATTTCTGATATCTACTTAGAAAGGAAATCGTTCCTTGTATATAAAATACCAAATTGACAAGACATGAAATAAACGGTAATGGGTTTAACCCTTAATAGTTCTCACTTTACTATTACGAAAGTGACTCTGTTTGTTATCCTTTCACGCCTTTGCTACTCAACCGATCATTATGAAAATTCGCATACACAGTGTCAGGAGTACAGTAAATGACATAGGGTATCGTTAATACAGAAAACAGGACTATTATTGAAAGATAGTATAAATGCATATTAACTAGCACGAATCCGCGAACAAAAGCTAGTATGAAATAAACCGTAATATGTAAATATTTGCATAATTCAATACATTTAAAAATTCGATAATACCAATTATTTCTTATGTAAACTCTATCCAGATATAAATATAATTAAAGCGTTCTTTGTTTGTACCGTCAGATGTAGGGATTATCAGAGTATAATCTAGGTCTAGAATTATTGTTTTCCGTAGGGGCCAAACAGTAATGACAACATTTGGAAGAGGTACCTTAAATCGGTAAATATGTTAAGAGGGTTTAAATAGCAATGATTGAAAGATTTTTTTTTAAATATTTGAAGTCTTAGTTGCCTATGTTAATATATAGCCTATATTACATTTTTTATACGAATAACTAGGTAGCTTATGAAGTTAATCAAAATATAGCTTAATTTGACATAGTTAGCAGATTTAGAAATGGGGTCAAACAACAAGGGTATTTTATAAACCAATGTGGACCGAACCATAAACAATGAGCTCAGATCTTATATCATATATATACAGTTCATCAATATGTGGTGCACATCGTCAGTAAACTCGAAAATTTCACAGAGTAGCGACTGCATTATACGCATCATAAACATCCATCACAACATATTATAAAAGAAACTCCTTTGCCAGGTCAGTCTGTCTGTCTATTCGCGATAAACTCAAAAACTACTGAATGGATTTATATGCGATTTTTACCAGTAAATAAAGTGATTTATGAGAAATGTTTAGGTATATAATTTGTCAAGGTTTTTTGAAATAAAACTTCTTTAGGCGCGATTTGGAGGTAACTGGACGACAATACATCGGAAGTCCGCTACGTTACGTACGTTCCTGTACCATCCGGTTACATAATAATTAAACATAACCAAAACTTATATTAAATCATAATTAATTTAATTCGTTACCTATCGTAGTAATCTGTCCGTACTTTTCTATATTTTATTTACTTTATAACAAAGAGTTGCTAATAATATTTCCTGTGTTATTTAAGTTCCGAATTAGCTGATAGATGGCACTACAGATAATGAAGCTTTGATTTAATTTGTTACTTACTTACATTGAAACCTGATGGCAGCACGGTCGCGCGCCCATATATACTTAATTAATCATACTGTATGATTTTTATTATTATTCAATTTAATATTTATTATTTATTGATGAAATAAAAAAGTATTTAAAACGTTTTACTTCAATCGCATGAGACGGTTACACGCACTTACTTTTTTATTATTAGGGCGCGACAACGTCCGCCCAAACCGCTAGTATAAAATATGTAGAACGTATCTCCATGTAACAACAATACCATTTTTACTAGAACAAAATTGCGGTCTTCAGTTAGTAATGTAATATAGGTATATGTAAAATTATATTTATATATTATGTTGCGGAAGCTGTCTAACGTGTTTGTAATAAACTACGAAGTGATCGGTGACAAATCACAGAAATTTATGTTTATATAAATAAACGTTGAACTAATTTCGTCTACAAAATTTATTATTTATACTTAAATGCCAGTATTTTATTTGTTATAGAAACCAAAAGTTTTACACAACCACTCATGTTATATGGATCCGAACGCTATGTAAGAGACGGATGAGAAAAGATTACATGTGGCAGTTATGCGAACGTTAAGATGAATGTGTGATGTAACTAGAATGGGTAAGATTGAGTATGAGTATGTAGAGGAAGTTCGAATAGTATCGGTGACAGAGAAGTTGAGGAGTAATAGGTTAGCATGGTACGGGCATATTATGAGAAGATATGAAAGTCATGTAACTAGAAAAGTTTTGGTAGTTAGAAGGTGGACGGATGTAGAAGTAAAGACTGAAAAAGGTATGGATAGATTGCGTGAAAAATTATTTGTATTAAAGATGTAAATACTGAGATGATATCTGACAGGGGAAAATGGAAAAGGAAAACATGTTGTGCCGACCCTACTTAAGTGGGATAAGGGTAAGAAGAAGAATCCAAAAGTTTTGCATAAACCAGTTAATATCTTTTATTCTGCTCTGAAAATTACCATTGTAAATTTTAATAACTATTAAATTACCTGAATAATTTACGACGAAAACTGAGGGCTACGGTACATACTTATAAGAAATAGCTAGAAATGAGAGAACTTATTTACCGGTTACATTATACTATACATTAAGTCAATAACATTCTGTACAAGTTGTTTGTCTTTCTCATGTTTATCATTTCAAATATTACATGTATTTTAATAGTTTTATGAGACTAATATTATGAGGCTTAGATAATTTATTATTTATATTTAGTTTTATCATACTTTCACGCCTTGTCACTAACCCGGAGCTGTTAAAAAATTCTAGTCCTTAGCTCATCGGGAAGTTAGTTTGAAAACTATAACGAAATTCCGCCCGAACTGATAAGACACAGAGTTAATAAAAACGTGTTAAAAAGTGGTTACGATGTGTCGCAAGAAGCTAATGATGCATAAAAGTAACATTAATGTCTATATTTATTAGGTTAGATTCTTATGCAAATGAGGTTGTCTGTGAATTCGCGGTTTACGCATTTACATCGATATATTTTGTATAAATTCCCAGAATATTCATTATTCTTTGAGTACACCTTAGTTGCCCGGTACCATATATTTCTTTTTATTGTACCATACAAGGTTTGCTATGGTTTACATCTTTGATATCCAAGGCTGCGATTTAAAATACGATATAAAATTCGATTGGAATATTAGAAGAATATACTAGTAAATCATCATATTTAAGAAAAGAACAATGAGGCAAAACTACAGAAGCTAAATTATTTGTATAACCATCATACAATGTAGGGTTGAGAACAGACCCTTAAGGTATTCCTTTCCAAAGTAATCTATTATGAATGTTAACTCTGCTACTAATATTACCATTGACTTAATCTTCGTATCTAACTTATAAATCTAATATATGCATTTTAAAGGAACATTAAAATTCTACAGTTGATTTTTAATACTATAAAGTCAGCAGTATCGTAAACAACTTAAATTGTGATTCACTTTTAGTTACGATAATTTGAATACTTATTGGATGCACTAAGTTTATTTACGAACGCGAACTGAGAGGTAGTTAATAAATCGTAGTGTTGTAAATCTGGTGATAACGTCTGCATTGAGAGCCAAAGCACATATTGAGAATCCCATAAATAGCTTCAGTACGTTGCTATTAGGGACTAGTTGGAGAATATCCGGTTATCTAAGAATTTTATTTATTGGTCTGAAACACTGAGTGTAAATCACTACCGTCTTAATTATGAATGCCATAAGTAAAGTTTTATCAGTTATTCACTATGTATCCCCTGATCACGAATTCATATTACTTTACTAGCTTCTGTTCGCGACTTTGTCCACGTGGAATAGTTGCAGAAGCACTCAAAAGAAAAAAAAACGATTTTGAAACAGTCTTCATAGGTGCTCCGTTCCTATTGGTCTTCGCCTAAAGCCTTCCCCGATAAATGAGCTATCTAAAACCGAAGGATTTTCTCAAATCGGACTGGTAGTTCCTGCGATTATCGCGTTCAACCAAATAAACAAACAAACTCTTCAGCTTTATATATTAGTATAGATAAGAAAAAAAGATTGAAATAAGTCATTAGCAGCTAAAAAACTATGAATTATTATAATTAATAAATCGTCGAATATAACAGTCTCAAAAGAGAGCGGATTGACTTTGTAACTTGAGCGTATTAAAAAGTAAAACGTAACGAACGGAAGTTTTGTATGGAACGGAAATACAGCCACGTATTAGTAACAACGTGGTATACTTAACCTTGCTAATTGATTTTATTTTTACTATTGCTTTTATAAAAAAATTCTTCATAACAACGTATTACTAAGCTTAAGAAGGTTCGCTTATGTTGGATTTCCCATGACACCTCAAGGCTTTTATTTCTCAAAAATCAATCTTAAAATAGTCTGTATTGTAAGAGAATTTATATTTAACAGTTGTGGTCGAAATCAGGCATACAATCTAGTTGTTCATTGTGTTAACACCTTCGTAGATAGAAAGCCGCTATACCATAAACCGCACGATGGTTCCGGAGCTGTCAGGGTTGCCGGAGGTCGCTCATGATGCGTGGCGGCAAGCGGTAACCCGACACTCGGGTTAGACTTACCGCAGCCTCGCGGTTCCAACGGTTGTGCAATGCGCGATCTAATGGAATCGACTTATCGACGTGACCTCCGCTGTTTCTGTATTAATATTTCAAGATCCTAGTGTACTTACTATATACACATATTTAACCGTAAGTTGACGGTTAATTGAAAAGAAAAATCTGCTTACTCTTAACACTTCATTTTCTGTTTATTAAAAACGTCTTTTATCAATCTATACTAATATCATAAATAGGTATCGTTTGTGAGGTTGTAGGGGATAATCTCAGGAATTACTAAACCGATTTTAAATATTCATTTACTAATAGAAAGCCACGTAATTTGTAAGTGTCATAGGCTATATATTAACACGAAAAATGCAAAGACTTTTTTTGTGGTAGTAAGATTTGCAAAGTAAGTTGGACAAAAAATTGTAGAACGAATTTTTTTTTTTAATTGTAGTTCGGCAAAGTGACTGCCCTATGGCTGATGGTAAGCACAGTACAATCCAAAAACAATGGCGACCACCGAGAGACACACTATCCATCGCCGATCGCCGCTGTCATGCTGGCCTGCGAAAAGCTGGATATGCACAGGCTGATCTCGAAACGCGACCCGCAGAAGCGAATCACTATAATGGGCCTTTTCGCCACATGGTGGTTGCGGCCCAGTCAGGCTGTAAAACCCTACCCCCCGCAATCGCCATTGCCTCGTTTGTTATTCAGCAGGGTGCACCACGTGCAGGTGAGGTTAGCTTGGGTGTTTCAAGTCTTATGATGTTATTCGACACCCTTACCCCAAAACGAACTTACGAACTTAACTTAAAAACTAACTAACTTAATCTTACGAACGCTGCCATAATGATGAGAGATTATGATTGAGTTCTAGAGAAAAGTTGTACAGCTTGATAATGCCTACAAGTCAGCGACAGCATATGTCTAACTTTTTTTATATTTAAGTCTCAAAAATTAGTTTTTTTTATAAATATTTACCACCCAACGAAGTGGGCACGGGTCACCTAGTATTTAAATAAAAGTGAGTTCATGGCACAATTTTGTTAATTTAGCCCATGGCAATATAAAAAGAATGGAACCTCTTCTAAAGTAAAAAGTTGTTGCCAAAATGTCATGTTTGCAAGCGTTCTTAAAGACTTTTTGGTTTCTGAAGTCCTCTCAGGCTGGCATTTCCTGGCGTTTTGTTTGTTCTGCCTTCCTATTGTTATCTCATTGTATACGTTGAAGAAGAAAATAAAACTATTAATTAATAAAAAACATAATACTGAAATTATGTTAATGCATGAGTTGTTCAATTCAATATTGGTACTTAAAAACTTATTAACTTTTCTCCTCTCTTTGTTGATTCACAGACGACGTACTTGAATATGCCTATGTCACTTCCACAATTCAGGCAAATCTAACGACACCTCGTATGTTACAAGCTATCAAACTGGTTAGGTTCCAGAGCGTTCGAAAGAAATAGATGCGTAAATAAGTTCATTCCAAAATTATTACTTTTCTTCTGCACATTTGAGTAAAAAGCATGTGCTACTAGTAGAAATGTATATCACCTCATGTTAAATTAATTCAATCTTTAAAATCTGTAGGGATTAGTATAATCATGAACAGAGGTATCAAAGTATACATGAAGGTTACGGAAAAATTACGTAAACAACAAAATATATATCAGTTATCAGGTCGAAACAAATAATGAATCGATGACAGCCAACATAAGGAGTGCAAATGACAAATACTCGTCTGTTATCACTCTGTCCGATAAGAACGTTGCTCCACTCAAATGAAATTCATAAATAAGCCAGTCGTTGGACCGGCGCGATAGTTCGATCTCGTAAGCTGTACGAATTGTTTCCTTTGCCAATAATATATATAAAAAATAAATATTTATGAAAACATACAAAAACAAATATTTCTTTTACATAGTAACCGATTGTTTTACCGGTTTCTTCGTTATCTGTGTAAGATCGTATCGCTAATAAATTCTTGACATTTGAATTCTAAGCATCCATCCTAAGATGAGCGGGAAGCCTTAAGTGATTTTGATTGTGCCATGTTTATGTACAAAATCGGGAAAATTTTATATTTTTCACGTAAACTGCCATATTGGATTTATTTTTGTATATCTTGACGTCTCTTACATCCGTGAATGAATATGTCACCTAAACAGAAGCCGAATTCGAGTAGCGTGAGTATTTTTCTTCGTCTATATTATTATTACCTTTCAAAACATTCTCGAATATTCCGTCTGAGATACTGTGACGCATTCGACCTCATTTGCCGGTCAATAATCTTATATACAAAAATGAATATTATTGAACTGAAATTTTATACACTTAATAATTGTTGCTTTATTTTTACTTGCAAAACTAACAGCCGATTATTAACTTTCATTTTACCGATAATAAAATATATCGTCATATGAATATAATAAATATTTAAAAATTAATATTATATAAGATTTTTTATATGACTCTACCTCATTATATACTCTGGTTAGTTATTATAATTTAAATCGACATTATGATATTTCAGCTAAGAATTTATTCAGGGCATAACCTTCTTTGCCTTATTTTTGGCAACCGATCTTCTAGTAGATTATTACTACCATTGTCGAGTAGGTAATGATATTAGAAGTTTCTTGCGATCATTTAAATGTTCTAACAAGATGGTGGCCGTCTTGTTAGAACTTTCCAGGGAGTTTTTGTGGCAAGTCAAAATCTATGCTCCATGCTATTATTTTCTATCCACGTCAGTTTTGCTCAATAACGAAACTATATTACGTAAAACAACACCAATATCACAAAGTATAGAGTCCAATAACATAAGATTATGAATATGAATGGGGTGTAAGGGGTGTCAAATAACATCTAAGACTTGAGACATCCAAGCCAACCTCGCCTGCGCGTGGTGCACCCTGCTGAATAACGAACGAGGCAATAGCGAAAGCGTAGATAGGGTTTTAACAGCCTGACTGGGTGACAGCTGACAACCACCATGTTTATGGCGAAAAAGCCCGTCATAGTGATTCGCTTTTACGGGTCGCGTTTCGGGATCAGCCTGTGCATATCCAGCTTTTCGCAGGCTGGCATGACAGCGGCGACCGGCGATGGATAGTGTGTCATTCGGTGGTCGCCATTGTTTTTGGATTGTACTGTGCTTACCATCAGGCAAAGTGCAGTCATTTTCCCGTGCTACTATAAAAAAAGTCTATTATACAATATTTCAAGATCCCACCAAAAACTAAATATTCACACGGTTTTTTGATTGTGTGATTTTTGATCAATTTCACACGGATTAATGCACAGGTAACAGTTCATCACTACATAGTGTACCAATTCAAATAAAAAAAGAATCATTAAAATCGGTTCACAATTGACGAAAATATCGATTAACACATATTAAAAAAAAATACATACAACCGAACATAGTAACCTCCTCCTTTTTCGAAGTCGGTTAGAAACAAAGTCCTCTGGTCTGTCTGTTTATCTGTTCGCAATAAAGTCAAAACTACAGATCGGCTTTTCATGCCGTTTTCACTAGAAGATAGAGTGATTCATGGGGAAGGTTTAGGTATAATTTGTCAAGGTTTTCTTTTTATTATCGGGGCGGGACAACGTCTTCCGAACCCGCTAGTTATCTGCCCGTAAAAGTCCCGTGAAAGTCGGTCCAACCAATTAGGAGATAGTAGGATATTGCGGACGAAGTATTGAATAACAAAATAAAATAGTCTAAGTTACTTCTTATAAGGTGAGTTATCTGCCAGTGAAAGTCCCGTGAAAATCAGTTCAACCATTACGGATATTCCGCTGCGGCCGAAGGCAAATAAAAAACCTAAATGACTTTTTATGGGGTCTGTTATCTACCAGTGAATACCCCGTGAAAATCGGTCCAACCATTTTGGAAATAGCAATTCGGACGAAGCCGCGGACAAATAAAATAGAATATGTCAACCGCTATAATTTCGGCTATCTGGCAGTAAAATTCCCGTTAAAATAAGTCCAGCCGTTTTGGAGATTACCCGGAACAAACAAACAAACAGACAAAATATAATAATATAAAAATATAGACAAAGTATAAAAAAAACGTTTTTTGGTCATTTGTAGCCAAATCCATTCATCAAAAAGATGTTATTTTAATTGTACATACACAAACTTTATTTTTATAATACGTAATAGAGAACAAATAAAAAATTGGAATTAAAAGTAGTATAAACTATTTGAATAGGAAAACAAAATAAACTTTGAAAATGTTTGCGATAGAAAATTACCACGTTACTATGGCAACGTATATAATACTAATGCTGACGAAATATCTCAAAAAAAAAAGGCCCGATTTTGAAACATTTTTCATTGGTGCTCCGCTTCTATTGGTATTAGCGTGATGATATATAGCCTAAAGCCTTCCTCGATAAATGAGATATCTAAAACCAAAGGATTTTCTCAAATCGGTCTGGTAGTTCCTGAGATTATCTCGTTCAACCAAACAAACAAACTCTTCAACTTTATATATTAAGTATAGATTAATATAGATAAAATTCTTGATAATATTATTCACAAGCCAGAACGTATGGCTATATTCAAATTAGCTAAAAAGATTGACGGGGAATGTAGCTATACTACCTAACATGTAACCGTCACAAACAATCATGGATTATTCGTTGATTTCGGGTAGTATATATGTACAAAAATCAGTATTTATGCGCAATTACCCACATTCAGTCGATGTCGTTCGACAAAACATATTTATGGTTCAAATTTCCATAATAAAGTAATACCAGATATGTAACTGACTAATTACACACAAATCAGTAACTGTAATCACGTCTATATATATATGTTAGTATTCTGATTAATAACACAAACACAAGTGGCGCTTTGTATCTACGCGGCATTACGTTAATATTATTTTCAAGAGTGTATGGAAAATCCCTACTATAAGTTCATTGACTTATTATTAAAACTACGTCCATTTGTTTTGTTTTCGAATCCTACTAGCAATCGTCCGCATGTTTGTCCACGTCTAATTATATCATAAAATTTAATAATAATGCAACATAGTCTAATCTACTCCATACGAATGATCTCCAGAGGTGGTAGAGCCACGCTGAAGCTATTACTGGTTTCAGCATGAATGGGTCGGCTCGCCCGGGGTAGTACCACTCTTTTGCAGACCACATTGTTGCGTTTCGTTCGGTCAGTGAGAGCTCCGGATAAGCCCCCTCCCCTCCCCCTCGCCCCTTCCCCACACCCCATCCCCCAAACACAGGGTAACAACGCGCTTGCGACTCTTCTGGTGTTGCAAGTGTCTATGGACGGTGGCGATCAATTAACGTTAGGTGACCCACATGTTCGTTTACCGCCTTGATATATAAAAAAAAAGAATATACTAAGGTGTGTCCAATATCATGGTGACATGTGCTTAAATTTCAAAAATTAATTTATTTAGTTATGAGAATAAAATGATTGAATTATTTAGTATAATTAAATGTATGTTTTTATTTACAAACGAGTATGTAGAAATGCATTGAAAATTGGCATTTGATATTATATCAATACGGGTAAAGCTGCTGGTAGAAAATGGCTTGGGATATATAAAACGAGGTTGTATAAGCGACCTCGTTGGCATAAAATTATTATGAAGTTTATAATGACCCATTATCAATTGCTGAATGTTGACTTTGACAAAATATCCAAAAATAAAACAAAACCCCAGAATCTTTATATACAAAAAGTTATACTTTAGTATAATTTATAACACAAAAATATTTTTTGATATTTATACCTACTATTTTATAATTTAATAGTTACGATTTCCATTTGATATTTCTTATACTAGCCTCACATGCTCGATTTGAGCTCCCATCAGCAATATGTAAAAGATTTTAAACCTCTTCATAAGTATTTTACCGAATGAATTGTCAAAGATCTTTGCTTAGTATTCACCAACGTTATACAGGTGGAGAGGACAGTAAAGCATCATAAGAAGAATTTCATAATTAATATATAGGATCAGTAAGTTCTATAAAGTCTTTTGATTCTTATAAGAATCAGGGTCGATTTGGATCAACAAAGATTTTATGTAGAAACCAAATGCATTGTGACTGCGCATTTAAAAAAAATTGTGAATGCGAGTCAAAAATTCTCAAAGAGTCACGGTTTTTTTTTCGTGTCTGCATCAGTACTACTTTGCAATTCCTCATTTTAAAAATCCCTAAAAGGAACTACCGTGCAAAATGTCAGTCGATCTCAAGAATTTCTAAAGAAGAATCGGACTATCGTAGTTGAGCGACGATAGCAAAGTAGCCAATGTTATTCCGATTAATGATTGTTGATTGTTGATAAACGTCCCAATTAAAAGCTATTAACTGATGTTACAACGTGTGTAGTACACAACGAGGTCTTTCATTGTAACGCAATGTAATCCCTTTTATCAGATAAATGATTACTACACGCTTTTTAAGGACTTATTATACATTTTTAGATTGATTAAAATATACGTCTTATAAATATTGGGATTAAATTAGAATTACAATTCATCATATTAATATTCAGTTGTTACAATGATTGTTATTAGTTTTTGGCTGTATTGTGTTAGGACTTTATCACCCTCCAGTTGAAAATCTGTCGCCAAGCAAGCAACTAACTATATTTTCGATTTTTTTTAAATTATGAACTCTGTCAGACGCTCAATAGTACAAAGAATTATTAATATAGTTTACAGATATAAATATAACTTCAGATTTTATACCTAAAGCTGTATAACTGTAGATGAGTGCATATCTGACTCCTTTCTCCGAAACCGCGCGCGCTCACTGGGCAAATCCAATAACGCGCGCTTCCCCGGTTTTCTGTAACACGTTTCTGTCCCAACTCCCAGAATCACTCCCAAAATATACAGTAACCAAGAGGAAAGTGTTTCCATCAAAAAGTACTGTTCCCGATGGATAGATAAATATTACATTTACGCAAGCGAAGCTGCAAGCAGAAGCTAGTCGTTAGTAAAGACAAACGCAGACTAACTCGCAGGCGACTGTTAGTATATTGTAATATTGTGTATCGTTTATTTAACCTGTGAACTTTCTTTTGCATTGCAGCCGTTTCGAGAGTATTTTACTATGAATAAATAAATAATACACTTACGAAAATTAATTATCAGTTTGTTACCTTGTCTTAGAGAAAATTGCGAGCAAAAAAAGTTTAGCAACCTCTGAATTATAACATAAAATAATTATATGAGATTTGTTTATCACCTTCTAATAAAGTCTCTAATATATTATAGAGACCCGGTTATGATAATCTATTGGATATAAAAATATTTGTGATGACGTAAATGGATAGGTATAAATAAGATTATTCAAAATTAATGTACATTTAAATTGTAACATTGTACCTTTGCGAACAAGCCTCTTTGTGTTTTTAAGCCATCCTCTGAATGTCAAGTTTATAAAAACTATTTAAATTACAACTTAATGTATGCCTACGTACAAATATGTCAGTTTGATCTTTTTTATGGTTTAAAATCTTGCGCAATATTTGTTAATCGATAGGTGAATATTTAAGGCGCGTAACTAAAACCAGTTTGTTTTTTAACCTCGTGTTCGGTTACCCAAAATAAAGTACAATTATTTTAGCGTCACAGTAACCTTTGAAACACACTGTGTTAAATAGAGAATAACTATCTATAATTAAAAAAAACTACTTCCCTAAAGCGAACTACATAATATCCAAACATTTTCTGCTGTTTATTATTTCGTGTGTACATTTTCGCGATAACTTTCCAGTAATTTTTAACTAATCATATTGAAAATGGTAATGGTTCTTCTTCTCATTTCTTAATTCTCTCATATTGCCGTCTAATACTGGAATGCGTATAAAAAGATATAAAAAAATATAAAAAGTCTCTAGCTCAACAAGGTGTTAGTTAAAATGAATTACAAAATACCATTCCTCCTTTATTTAAATAATGTGAAATCTTACCAAACTTTATTATCAAAATAACGACTACTTAAAATGTATGATTTATTTGAAATATACGAGATTGCTGATAATAAATGACCCTAAACGAATATCCGCATATTTGTAATAATATATTATAAGATAAAACATAATTATTAGGCGTCATAAATAAATTTAACGTACGACAAGACTACGATGTTCCGTGTAAAAAATATGAGGTTTTTTGTTTCTACGCTATGTAATTATCAAACGTCGAAGAATAATCGATAACTTAAAATTATTATTAATCGATTTCAAAAATGAGGTTGTTCTCAATCCGATTGTATTTTGTTTTTTAAATGTTTGTTATTTATAATTGAACTTCTTCATTTATAAATTCTTTTATTATTACAAAGGGGACATTATCCCATTTTCATTTCATTAGTGTTAGGCCTTGGATTTAAAAGATTCACGAGGGAGTTCTAAAATCGAATAGGAAATGTTTATTTATTGAGATATTTATAAGTTAGTGACTATTTTTTTTTAACGTGGGGAAATCCCTTATGGATACACCACCCTCTCGGGGGAGAGGGCGGGTTATGTCCGACTCGCACGTACTAAAACGCCACGGAATACGTCTTCCGTTAATTTAAGATTAAGATTTCTGGAATAAATATGGTCTGGCCACACTTTTTATTTTTAGATTATGATACCTACTATTTGTTGACAACGAATGCCTCATGAATTTTTGCTTATTTAAGAACTAGCGGGCCCGGCAGACGTTGTCTCTCCCTGATTATAAAAAATCATTCACAAATTATATACTAAAACGTTCCTCATGAATCACTGTACCTACCGGTGAAAAGCGCATGAAAATCCGGTCAGTAGTTTTTGAGTTTACCGCGAACAGACAGACAGACGCGGTAGGGGACTTTGTTTTATACTATGTAATGATAATTATTATATAGATATGTCATGTTAATAAAATTATAAATGAGTAAGTTTGTGAGGATGAATGTAGGCTTATAACTAAAACTAAAAGTAAAAACTACTGAAAAAATTTTGATGAAACTTTACAGTGATATATTTTATACCTCAAAATAATATATGAGCTATACGTTATAAAGGTATTGTTTTATTTCGCCAAAGTATATTAAGTATCTATTAAGTAAATGAATTAAAAAAAGGCATTATGTAACAGAATAATGTAAACATGTATATTCCCGCACTACGAATCAAATTCTGTTTCGCGGGTAATTAACCAAAATGAAGTTAGAAAATTTATATTATGCTAGGGCCTAAGTGGCATACTACAAGTAAATTAAAATAAAATATATTATATAAAAAACAGTTAATTTTATACAGCTGAATACATAGACGTATAAAAACTTATAATCCTATTATTAGTTAATCTATTATTATTATTAAGTAAATTATAACATAATAATAAAACTATCATTGCGTGGGCTGTCTGAATCTTTTGAGATACCCGAAAATAATGCATTATGTCATGGTGTCATGTTTCTAAACATACCGAAACATATCGAAGCCGGGGGTCGGTCGTTAGAATGTTATGTTTTGAACGCAAAATAAAGTTAGGTTAAAAGCGTGTCATATGATTGAAATTTTTGTCATATTGGTACACGACCAATTTGTTTTCTAGATATGCTTATGTAGTGGTTCAGATTGATTCAAAGGCACTAAGAATCAAATTCTGTTTCGCGGGTTAGTAACCAAAATTAAGTTAGAAAATTTATATTGTGCTAGTGCCTTAAGTGGCATACTACAAGTAAATTAAAATATAATATATTTAAACAAAACAGTTAATTTTATACAGCTGAATACATAGATGTATAAACACATACAATTCTATTATTAGTTAATCTATTATTATTATTAAGTAAATTATAAAATAATAATAAAATTATCGTTGCATGGGCTGTCTGAACCTTTTGAGACCGAAAATAATGCATGATGTCATTGTTTCTATACATACAAATGCAGACGAAGTCGGGGGCGGTCGTTGGAACGTTATGTTTTGAACGCAAAATAAATTTAGGTTAAAAGCGTGTCATATGATTGAAATCTTTGTCATATTGGTACAAGACCAATTTCTTTTCTGGATATGCTTATGTAGTGGTTCAGATTGATTCAACGTTTTTTAAATTGTTTACGGTTAGTGTTTGGCTATAATTTTATCTTATATTGAATAATGGTTGGCCGAAGATGGAAGATGCTAAGACGTTAAATTATTTTTTTGAAGGGCAACTTCTTATGGCACGGTAGGGAAAAATGTTCGTGACGCGTTAAACGTAAGGTAGGTATGTATGTCTATTTATAAGTGTTTGTCTGGGTCTAGTACCGTAATGAGTAAATGTATTGTTAAGTATTTATAGTACGGGACTTCGTATAGTACTTAGTTTATGAGCCAAAGAAGTTTCATTATCTCCACGTGTACACACTGATACACGCACTGTTTTTCATCAGGATGTCGTTCACAGAAAGCTCCGATTTATTTTAGGATTTATATTAATTGTAAGAATAGGTCTCGTACAATGATCGACAAGGTGTCCGAACAGATAACCACTGCGGTATTATCGCGTCAAAAATATGAATGTCTATTGCCTTATATATGTTGTAAGGTATCATTAAATGAATCATGCCGGAATATTTAAATATATTAGTAATGCTATGCAGTTTTTATTTTGATATATCAATAAATAAGGGTGTGAGCAGATATAATATTACTGCAAAGGTGTATGAGGACGCGGGTTGTTAAATAAAAATTAAAAATGCATACTTCAAAGCATTATTATTTAGATAAATAATTATTTTCTGTCTGTTTGTATGCTTAGAGTTGTATTAAAAGATCTTAATCGATTTTTATGAAATTTTAGGAATAATCATTTTTTTTTGTTTGTGTTTAGGGACTTTTATTCCACCGAACATATCAGCTCCGTTGTTCTCCAAACTTTCTAGCTGCATCAGGAGAGTCACTGATGAGGTATCCAAATCACACAGCTTCACCCGAATAGGGTTTAGTCCAGATGCTGTGACACATACCAATGTTCTGGCAATTACTTATTATATTAATCAATAATATTTGAAAGAATATATCATGTAAAAAAATGCTAAAATCACATTTTTATTTTGATAAAATTTGTATTTAAGCATTTTGAGTTAACCATGGGCACATTCTAAAAAAGCCGCACATATTTTATATGCAAATTTATAAAAAATGTAATTAAATTGATTTCAAATCTATTACAAGAACGTGTTTCAAAGTTAAAAGTGTTTATGTAAATGATTACTTGTTCTGTTCCAGTCCCACGCGTCACCGAGTGCAGAGCGGAGGGAGCATCTGTACAAGATATTGGTGATCGGTGAACTCGGAACGGGAAAGACGTCCATCATCAAACGTTACGTCCACCAGTTCTTCAGTCAGCATTACAGAGCTACTATAGGCGTTGACTTTGCCTTGAAAGTGTTGAACTGGGATGCGAATACTATAATACGTTTGCAGCTATGGGATATTGCAGGTGAATTAGCAAAATTTAACTAAATTGCAAACAAAGCTAACTAGACAAAAGATTATAGAATTTTATTGTATGGTCATGTTGTAAATAACTTTCAATACGTCTTTCCATGAGACAATCAATGAAAATTACAGGAGTACAGAAGAGGCAGATGCGGGTTGTAGACTCTTTATAATCCTATCTACTCTCCCTTCTATAATTTTTTTTTTCTCGAGCTGACTACGCTATTGACCTGGTAGGGTCTTCACAGCTTCACCGGACTACTGAAAAATTTTATACTAAAGGCCCGTAAGACTATTTGAATACGGAGGTTATTCCATCACGGACGAACTAATTACGCCTATCTCAAGATCAATGTGATAAGAAAAATATAGCTAACTATCATTTTACAAAATAGCAAATCCACTTTATGTACCAGCCATGGTAAATATTTAGCAAACTCAGTGTTGTCTTTGTATATTTATTTTTTTTCGAACTTTTACGCTATTGACCAAGCAAGGTCTTAACAGCTTCACCGGACTACTCTTTGTATATATAATACCATGTCTTACTATGCGTAGGATAAAAATGCACATTTTAGTTTACATTATGGTGGGTATACACTGTGGATTTGGTATTTTTAAGTAGATATTTTTAAGCATTTGTTTCTGGTTTCATTTTCTGCGAAATCTTGTTTCTCGTAATTAGAATTGCTTAATTGATAGAGTTTAATTGAATTCCAAGGTGTCAGAATGCCCTATAACATAGATATGTTATAAATTATCATAAATGCATTATCAACAAAGCTGCTTTTAGTAATGTATAGAGCCATTTTTTCTGTAAATTGTCCCACAATGCTTCCATTTACTACCACATAATAAAGAATAAACAATGTGATTAATCAAATAGTTAACATTCAACCTCTTTTATAGAGTTGTTATAGACAATATAGCAGAAATAGAATGACAGTTATGAGACATTTATTTTAAAAAGGAAGATGGACGATTTGTCGCAGAGTTTTGCGAATATGTTTGTCTTGATCATTTTAATATATTGCCTTCTATTTCTGCTGCTACCAATTATGGTTCCTCAGTGATAAGACTATAAGGGATATTATTAAATGAACTACATTTACATGAAAGTAATTATTGTTTTTCTATAAAATCTATACAATCTTGAATATATGTGTAATCTTAGTGATTGTGAAGTTCCATCGACATTAAACCATTATTTGTAGAACGTTTATTTGTGTTTAGCTATTCACCATAATTCTACATAATTTTCCTTTTTTTTTATAGTATCACAGCAAAGTGACTATACTATACCTGATGGTAAGCACAGTACAATCCAAAACCAATGGCGACCACCGAGTGACACACTATCCATCGCCGGTCGCCGCTGTCATGCCGGCCTACGAAAAGCTGGATATGTACATGCTGATCCCGAAACGCGATCCGCAGAAGCGAATCACTATGATGGGATTTTTGGCCATATAGTCAGACTGTAGAACCCTACCACCCCGCTTTCGCCATTGCCTCGTCCGTTATTCAGCAGGGTGCCACGTGCAGGCGAGGTTGGCTTTGGTGTCTCAAGTCTTATGATGTTATTCGACACCCCTTACACCCCAAATTACAATACATATTTTAATTTGGACAGTTATCTTTATTGGTACTTACAGGACAAGAACGTTTTGGCAATATGACTCGTGTGTATTACAAAGAGGCAGTAGGAGCTTTCATAGTGTTCGATGTGTCAAGGGTTGCCACTTTTGACGCGGTCGCCAAGTGGAAGAATGACCTCGACACTAAGGTCCAGTTGCCTGACGGTTCATCTATACCATGCATATTACTTGCAAATAAGGTACTTATTTTTTTTACTAGGAGTTAAGAGTTTTCTAAGATAGAAGGTATAAAGCGATCTGTTATTTTTTTGTAAGTTAAAAGATTCGGAATTTTGTATAACAAATTTTTACATGTACTGTACATTTTAAAATGAAGGAAAAAAAACTGTTCAAGGAAAGTGCCTTTAATTTAAATTTAATTAATTACCCAATTCCCTATATTTATATTAAAACATGACTAATGTTGGAAATTCGTGATATGTTTTCATGTATCTAGTAAAGTTCTGTTTTTATGAATTATAACCTAATTAATTACAAATGCGAAAGATAGCTGGTTTCTTTGATTACTTGATCGTTATGATTTCAATCCTTCACGCGATTACCGTGAAATTTTGCACAAACATTGTTATGGGTATATAAATCAAGGGCAGCCGCGAGCAAAAACTAGTTATACATTTTTCCACGCTCTGAATGATATAATTATACTAATTAAAGTCGCATTTTTCCTGGAAATAAGGTTTTGCACAATATGCAAATGTTTGCAGCAATTGATTACTAAACGGATTATATCGGTTTATCTTCCAAAAACCACAACGAATATACGTCCCAACAAAATAATATTAAAATGAACATAATAACCTATTTTTTCCCTCGCAGTGTGATCAACAAAAGGAAGGTACAGTGAATTCGCCGGCCAAAATGGATGAGTACTGCCGCGAAAAGGGATTCGCTGGATGGTTCGAGACATCGGCGAAGGAGAATATAAATATAGAAGAAGCAGCTCGCTCATTAGTGAATAAGGTAAATTATTAAATATTTCTATTAAACACTTCAGAATGACTGTCCTTGTTTGGCTAACTAAACTACTTGCGTGCGGGGTCTTCTCGCGCACAAGGGGCGTGCGTGGGGAGACCGCATCAGGGTTTCCCCTCTGGCGGTGGAATCACTCTCCCCCCACCTTCTGTGGGGGTGTCTAGTGTTGCGGGGTGGTCGTCCTTGTGTAGGTCGATACCCCTTGGTTGTCCTCGGTTCCGGTGTGATCTCGATCATCGACAATTATGCTCGAGCGGTCGGGGCGGGCGGACAAGTCCGCGGGCTGTGCTGCGGCTGGCGTTGAGTGCATCCTTCTCGTTGTTCGGGTCTTCCATATTTTGCCTCTAGGAAGGGGGTCATTGGCGGGAGCCATCAGGCTCGCCGCTGCAATTTCTGTGATGGTGTGTTGCGCCGGGCCGGCCTCGTATTTACGTTCGGCGTTTGTGCACAGGGCTACGGTGCCGGCACGGCGATTTCTCAGTTCCCTCTTGAATACAGGGCAGAATCTCTTGTTATTGGCAGTGTGGGCGCCCCCGCAGTTTGCGCAGGACGTCGGCTCTTCTTTAGGTCGTTCACATTGGAGTGCGTAGTGCGGTCCACCGCACCGCACACAGGCGATTGCTCTGTGGCACTGCTGGGATGAGTGCCGAAATTGCTGGCACCTGAAGCATTGTGCCAGCCGGCGTTCCCCTCTCCAGGCTTCTATTTGAACTGGTAGTCTGAGTAGCCTGTCTATCGCGTAGATGGCAGGCGTGAGCTCGGGCGTTCTTTTTAGCGTTGCGTAGTAGACGCACCCATTTCTACCACTTCTGGCGTTTATTTGGCGGGCGAACTTAGCTTCGAAGCCTTTCGCTTTTAAGTCTTCGATAATTTTCTGCGGGTCGGTCTCTAAACGACTTGACCGTTATTAGAAGCTTTATATTGAGCATAGCGCATCCATTTCCGTTCACTTCTCTTTCTACCTTATATAGCTATTCCTTTCGCACCTCGCTACTGTTCACCAGGGGGCGGGGCTTAAGCCATGGTTGTGAGCTGCGGCAGATTTATTCGTCATTGGCGTGATGTTTTTTGTACAACTTGTGCTCTCAAAAACACCTCATAGTCATTTTTAGATAAATATTTTAAAACGACCATGAAAAAGTGTCATTGTAATTGTCACGACAGGGTTCGTATGAAAGATTATTATAAAATTATTAAAAAGTAAGACGGATAAGTGATGTAGTCTGGAGAAGCTGTAAAGATCTTGCCAGGTCAATAGCGTAGTCAGTTGGAGGAAAAAATAGGATAAGTGAAAAAATTGTGTTAAAATATTTCCAATCTCATCAACCTTAAAAACGAGTGAATATTATAGAAGACAGTAGAGAAATCTTAAAAAACGCTGTTAGAATTGACAGATAGACATGACATAGACATGTTATATCATTAAATGATCGTACTGAAAATGGAATCTTCTTTAGTACACCCAAGCGAAGCCAGGGTGGGCAGCTTGTATATAATATTTCCTATTTAATATTACTTAAGAAAAAACTTGTAATATTATTATTTACTCGATAATGACAGCAATAATCTATATTATTATTATTACTATAATAAAACTGTAATTAAGCCAAATCTGTAGGTACATTAAATATTCTTTGAAAATTATAATCAGGGTAAACTTTATTATCGATATAGAAGTCAAAAATAATCCTTTAACAATTTTTGTCTGTCTGTACACGTACTGTACACTTATAACTAATGTTATAAAGTTACATCTAGGATACTTTTTGTCCCATAAAACGCAAGGGGTTCTCCAGGATAACGGACGAAAGTCAAACATTTGTAGATAATGAAATTCTTAACGGATTTTGGTAAATTTTCTTTGTGCTATATATAGCAGATAGATTAGCTAAAAATTTAAGCTATAATTAATCTCCCTATGTAACTTAAAAAAAAACAAGTAATAAAAATTACCGTTGGGTTCCGAACCGACGTCTTCGTCGGTCCATATAATGTACAGGTCGTTATAATTGAGCTATGGCTACATGACATTTCTATGCGTAATTATCAACCAGTTGAATTACAAGTATAATATCTAACAAGTAGGTTAAATTCTATTGATGTATGTCTCTGTGTCATGAAGCTTTTTTTTCGTTTGATTTTCAAAGTTTTACAAAGTTCACTTCAATAATACTATGTCGACAAAGTTGAAAAATATGTTTAAACAAAACTGCCACTAATAGGTAACGGGTTCTAGGCTTATTTAAAAAAAATCTCACATAACTCGGTATATTTGAGTGAATCACTGGATAGTTTGGATTCACAATTGGAAACCGTAGGTGTCACTGCAATCGGGTATTTTATGCAGTATTTAGGCAGTATTTTAAGATTTTTTGCGTTTAAAAATACAATTTAAACCGGTAATAACAGATTTGGTGCAGACAGACACAGGCCAGCTAGTCTAGAATATTGGTTTCCAAAAATAAAACAAAAAAACTATATAAAATACCGCCTATGGCAATATACGACCGACCTCAAACGGACAACAATCTTGAGACCAATCTCAATAGGTTACTATATCTACTCCTAAGGCTTATATGTGAACGCCTCTGGTAGTACCTGTTTTCGCAGAAATAGGCGTTATGATAGTACTCCCTCAGTATAACAATTTATATATTCAACGTTTTTTAACAGTCATAAATATAAACTCTTTAAAAAAACTTGTAACATCATCATGTCTTAATCCACCCGGAAATATAATAAAACAAGTAATAGAAACTTCTAGACGATAAATTGTAATAAAAGTCACAATAACAATAGATAAGCTGTTTATTTATCCAAACTAGTTTTTTTGTACAAACAATGGATTGATACGCATTATTGGATTACTACGTTCATCGTTGAAATTAATTTATGGATGTTTTTCAATGACATCGAATTCTATGGAAAGTTTAAATATTCGGAGTCCGTTATCATCCGATAGAACGGGTTTGTCACGTCGTTTGTCTATGTGAAATAACTACGTAACGGAAGTTTACGTTAAAGTTATGTCTTATATTCACTTTATTAGTTTATTATATTTCTATTTTTGTAACGCCCTATTAATACTCAATCGATATAAATAAAACGATATCTTTATATACTCGTATTTCTTTCGATCGATCTCTTTTAAATTCATTTCTTAGATTCTCGGGTTTTATCTAATAAAATATGTCACAATAACTTCATTATTTTCAATTTATATTTTTTATAACTTTCATATTATAAAGCCGGAGGGGGGATTGTTTGTTTGTTTGGTTGATCACGCTAATCCCAGGAACTACTGGTCCGATATGAAAAATGATTTAAGTGTTAGATAGCTCATTTATCGAGGAAGGCTATAGGCTATATAACATCACCAAGACCAATAGGAGCGAAGCAACGATTTAGAATGTTTCAAAATTAGGTTTTTTGAGAGCTTCCACTGCGTGTTAGCGTTACAAAGTAACTATTCCAGGCGAACGAAGTCGCGGACAGAAGCTAATATGTTTAATATACAGATATTAAAGTTTCAAGAAACGATGATATTTATAAGTACTCCCCCCTATTCACCGATATGTGTTTTCTTGACGTGAAGAAGTGAGGCAAGCGAGGTGATGCTTATGTTTTTCCGTTGTTTAAGAAATACAAATAAGACAGTAAACAACCAAGGGGAAAGTCGCGGGTATAAGCTAGTATCTTTTATCGTACGACCCCTTACAGATCTCTTTAAGTATACTAGAGTCTTTTATTTGGTACTCTTTTGCAAATTCTTTATTACTCTTACTCAAATTCTTTATTACTTGTAGAATATCTAATTGTATGAGATAATATATAAGTTATATATACTACTAGGTTAATGCTAGATGAAACTAGATATTTTGTGATCAAATTAATGTCAAATCTTTAATTTTCTACCATTAATATTTTTTATTATTACGTTCTCCTAATTAAAACTTACTATTACTTATTGTTCTATTATAGCAATACTAGCTTTTACCCACGGCTCCGCTCGCATTAATGTAGATTTTATTTATACTTCGGGAGCAGTATATTTTTTTTAGATAAAAAATAGTCTATGTCCAGTTTTGTACAACTGACAACGTATTTTTTCCCTACCGTGGCAAAAAAAAACTTTAACATATGGAAAAAAATTAAGCGACGATGTCGGTGTTTTTATGGAGGCTTATCTATAGACCCATATGAATATCTATGTAGTTGAGTTCAGTGAAGTTTAAAGTCGAATCGAAACGTATAATTTGAATGACAATTTAACTTTTAAATTTTACTCTACATCGACCTTGAACACACTATTCGCCTAACTGGTCTGTGAAATGCACGCAAGTCAAGTGGCCTTTTCACTATTGATATTTATAATAAAATTAATCGGAATAATATTTGTAAATAACATTTTTACCACTGTATAAAATTCTAAAGATAGCGACGTGATCATTAATTTTAGATTCAATGGATAATTTGACATTTATATTTTCTTTTCATTTCTCGGTGTCGGTTTGTAATTTGTTTATTTCAAATTAGATTTAATACAAGTTTATCGAGATAAGCGAAGGTTAACCAAATGTACTATTACAACTTGTTTGTTGTGTAAAAGATTACGACAAATTTTAGATATAGCATTATGTTAATGAATGGTTTGATAAGAAAATATCTTTATGTAATAATTATTTTTATGGATACATTTTTAAATTCATGTCAAACTAGTGCCAGACAATTTGATTTCATGAATTTTATTTTGTCGTTTCTTGCGAGCTACGGGACTTTTTTCCGATTTTAAGTTATCTCTATTTGATTTATTGTTACCGCTCGGAACTTCGTTGATTAATTTCGGTGATCGGACGAGAACCGGTTTTTTCAATACTCTACTTGACACGGTGTTTAGCCTCACCACGTTTCGTCTCACAAAAAGGTTGCTGATCAGAATTTTAAAGCTCCCTCATAAGTAGTTTCGCTTCATAAAAAAAAGTTGAAAGAAAAAATTGCAAAATTGTTTGATGAGCTGCGAACGTCACGTTTTCTTAGACACCCCCGATACCCCCTTGGCACAGTAAGCGATACTGCCTTCTCCATAAGTGTGAAGGTATTTTATAAACGGCCACTTAGCTAATATAAAAAAAATAAGGAGCTTAGAGAACACTCAGTGAAGTACCTACTCTCTCTCCCAGTAAAAGTCCTATTAGATCTGGCTCAACCGCTTAGTAGATTAGTCTGAAAAAACAAGAGATGTTTGGAAATACATTAGTTGATTTATTTTTTGTACATTCTTGTATAAAATTAAATGGTTCGAATAATTTAATTAATATCTAAATTAATATTATTCCTAATATCAGTTGATTTTCGTCCGCTTCGTGAGCATTAAAAAATGGCCAAGTGTCATCAACCGCGTCCAAAAAATAAGTAGCAGAGAACCATATGCGAAAAATTCCACATAGAATGGTCATAGTCCTATGTAGATACGTTAGTACTTATACATGATTGAGCCTCAAAAGAATTGTATTTTTATTACACACTAGTTGTGCCCGCGACTCCGTTTAATGTAAAAACACAGTGACCAATAATATTGTCTCCGAATTAAACTCTATTTACTTATCTCCTTTACTGTGGTACTTAAGTCACGTCGTCATTAAAATTACAGTAACTTTTGAGAGAGTGAACCGATTTTAATAAAACCAAAACTAAATGTTGTTGCGAGGATATGCTTTATGATTTTCTTGAGTGTTTTATCATTAATGCAGTTCATTAGCAGTGATGCGTGCTCAAACAAGCAGACAGACAGACATTTTTAAAAATGATTGAAATGATTTTTTTTTCCACTAAAATATAAAATGTACAGACACGGTAGATTAACATTCGTATTATATGTATAGATGATATATGGACTAGATGCCCGCCGCGATTTCGCATGGCTGTAGTAAAGAAGACAACGAGATTCTTCCCTGCATATTATAACCAAGAAATTAAATAAAAAAATGCCATCTGAACGTGTCAATTACTCACTCGCTCACTTTTATATGGAGACGTTTTAACCCATTTTTTTTCATTTTCCTTAGGATTTTTCAAACAATAGGTGCAGCCATTGTGAAGTGTTGTGCTTACATAGAGGCTATTCAAATATAACGTAAGCACTAAGGGGGGGGGGGGTCTTTGATTTGATTATTTTTGATGACATAAGGGATGGGCGGACCTGGATGTGTAGGTCGTGAGGCACGCGGTCTTACCCACTACGCTATAAGTAATTACTGTATAGACTATACATTCCTTATTTATAGACTTGTTAACTCCTGCTCATGAATCAATAGGAAATCAGAACAGAGATTAAAAAATACTTATAAATATGTTTACGTAATCATTTAAGAGCATTGCTTATTTTTTTGCTGACGAGGGAGAGGGTGCGGGACGGGGTCATCAGATATTCAGCATCGATTTTGACTCATGTGGATTTCACAAACGATTTACATATTATTCAGTTATTTTATTAAATTCGATTTGTTCCAGATTCTGCTAAACGACAAATTACTTCAGAGTAATGATAACAGAGACGGAGACAAATTCGGTCTCGATCACAAAATCGCAAACGGAGAGAACAGCAGAGACGGTGGCAGCAAGTCGTGCGCCTGCTGACCAATCACAGTATGACACATGACAATGACCCCAACAGCTTACGTCAATTAAAGTTTACTCTAACATCAGACCAATTGATACTGCTAAAATTTTATACTCTCAATATAAGCTATTTTACACGTAAGCATGCCTACTTAAGAATTAATAAGTTTAGTTATATTTAATATTACTATTGTGTTGATTTCCAAATTAACGTGTACCTATAAAAACCTATAAACCCTATAAAATCTAAAATAGCATAGCGTTTACGGGATCAATAAGTGATAATAAATTACTATTAAAGTCCAAGTGCCTAAATCGTCGAATTTATTGATATAATGTTTAATTAAGATTATTAGTTTCTGAACAAATACTATCGTAACTTTTTATACAAACATTAAAAAAATGTTGCTAGGATGTGAAAGAAAATTAGGATTTTTTTTTCGTTTTTGCTAGCAATATAGAATTAAGAACCTGCTACCTAATTACTTATTCACAAGAATAAAGCGTCTAAATATGAGATTAAAAATCGAAAATACAGATTATGTACCACCTATAATATCAAATTATCCAACAGCAGAACAATTGACAACAGTTTGTAATAACTGTTACAAAATAGCAGAACAGCGTTAACCGTTCTTGGGTTATAACGATTATTGCCATATATAACCATAACTCTATAGAGAGATTGCACATTTTATTTTACATTATAGATCAATTCTGGCGCCAGTAAATAGTCGTTTCTGCTAATTGTCCAATAAAATTAATAATTAGGAAGTGGATTAATATATGTGCTATTATAATAATTTAACTACTAAATATATCACAAATATATCACAGTATGAAATTGCCCTTCTATTTCTCCTACTAAAAAACATAATTCTCAAACATATAACGCATTGTCATTTCTCAGTTATTTTTTCTTCGAATAAAGTTTATCGTAAATCATTAACATTTCCTTTAGGTTACCTAAAGTGTTATTTTCACATGATGTAACTACGTAACATAGATGACTACATAAAAGTATATTTTATGTTGTTTAGTGCCATCAGCGGCTGAAGTCATAAATTATATGGATAATGTAAATTAATGTACTGTTCTGACATATTTATGTATCGTACTGTGGCATGCAATATCGTAAAAACCTATATTTTTAATTACAATTTAGTGTTGACGATAATTCTTTTTATTGTTAATTACTGAATAGTACTGTAGGTACCATATATTATGCGTTCCAAATGAGAAGATAATTGTGTCTGCACCAACTTCACGTTGTAAGGTTATCTACCAATAAAAATGAATATAACAAAAGTTATATCAGAAATATAAAAATAAATATAAAAGCTCGCTAGTGCACGAACTGAAAGTGCAATAAACTATTCGTTCATTCATTCATTCAAAATTCTTAATTTAAGTAACTGTAATAGAATAATTAATGTTCTATTTAAATATGCATAAAGTAATTAAATTCTATTTCATGGCTTTGTTTTTAATTGAGACGACTAAAACTCGTCTGTATTCACACTATTTATTACCTACCTGCTATCACTTTCGATTAATTATTGTTTTTTCGGTTGCTTTTGTGAAATAAAAAGGCTATAACAAAAGTGTAAACCACCGTTTTTTATAAATTTAAAACCAGTCTCGTGACATAGAACACAATTTGCACGTTTTATTTTTCTCTGATCGTACATTTTTTACTGAAGTTACATAGGCACCGAAGCAAGATGGCGGTTTGACAGTTATCTTATTATTTGATACGCATAGTAGTTAATTAACTAATAACAGTTCGTTACAAGCCTGAAATAGATTATTTAGTATATATTATATAGTTGGCTGCTTAATCTAAGAGTGATTGTGATGTATACGATATTGGATGCTAGATTACGATGTGTTGTTAGTATTATCTACTTATTGTATGTAACGTGTGAGTTGTTTAAGTTCTTTAATAAATTGTTTACTGATCGATTTGTTTTTTTTAATACCTTTTTACGTTTATACAATAATACTACCTGTATATAAATAGACGTTGGTTTATTTATGTATCTAAGATGGACAACTCAAACACCATTTACCATGTATGTAACGTGTGAGTTGTTTAAGTTCTTTAATAAATTGTTTACTGATCGATTTGTTTTTTTTAAATACCTGTTCTTGTTTATACAATAACACTACCTGTATATAAATAGACATTGGTTTATTTATATATCTGAGTTGGACAACTCAAACACCATTTATGGTAAATCGGTATCGTCATAAATCAAGTTTTTCTTGGAGAATGTTTTTATGCTATCTGTTTTAATCTCATACAACTAGATGGCGCTGCTGCGTATCAACATCTATCTATGTAGTTCAATCGAGTGCCACAAACATTGATATAGATAACAAGTAGGATATATACATATAACACCATTTATGGTAAATCGGTATCGTCATAAATCAAGTTTTTCTTGGAGAATGTTTTTATGCTATCTGTTTTAATCTCATACAACTAGATGGCGCTGCTGCGTATCAACATCTATGTAGTTCAATCGAGTGCCACGAACATTGATATGGATAACAAGTAGAATATTTACATACAACACTCATTCTTATATAAGTCAAGTTTTTATTACAACATATTATAAAAATAAGTGATAATGATGACAATGATATAATGACAAATGCATGAGATGTCGAGCCGCGAGCTACCATTATAAACTAAAGCTATAATAAATTATACTACAAGCGTTTGGCCCTGGCTTCACTCGCGTTAATGTAGATTTGACTTATTCTCTCGAGAATAGTATTTTTTTACTTAAGATATACTGTCTTTTTCTGTAGCACTGAGTATGTATGCATAATATTTTGATGATTCGTTAAGTAGTTAAGTCATGAAAGCGTAACAAACAAATTAACATACGTATTTGTAATAATAGTTAGGATGCACAAACAAGATTTATTTATTGGTCTACCAACATAATATTACCTATCTACGTTTACTCTTATTACTATATTATTTATTACTATATCAGCTCCATAGTAAACTTAACTTAATTTACAGGCTGAATATCTATACAAATATATAAAGCTGAAGAGTCTGTTTGTTTGGTTGAACGCGCTAATCTCAGGAACTACAGGTGCGATTTGAAAAATTCTTTCGGTGTTAGATAGCTCATTTATCGAGGAAGCTCATTTATATCATTACGCTAAGAACTTTATTTATTTAGGATCCATAAAGCTGAGATCAATGTCATCAATGACATGAACCCTGCTAAATGTGAACAAAACATATACAAAATAAGATAAAGTGTTTTTCCATTAATACAAAGGACAATTAAAATAAATGAAATATTTAATTTTTTTTCTAGTTGAGGCCAAAGAAACAAAAAAGAAATTTATCGAATTTGAAACGTAAACTGTTACAAAAAAAGCATGCGATACAACGGGCAACGTTGGTATATGTTAGTTCTTGCCAATGGTAATTTAATAGTTTGCCGATTAATGAAACGATTGCCTATAGAACACTAGAAAATGTGGAGGTTCTATGAAAACGTACAACAATCTGTACATAAGCACTGTAGATATAGCACCCTTTCTACGCGTCTGTAATGGTTTCATTTTATAATATGCTAAACGTTTGGAGTATGATTTTAAGCTACTGTCGTGGCATTTCTGTTGCAAAACGTATTGGTATAGCTCTAAACAAATCGTTACAATGAGAATTACATCCGATATATTTTCAAGAAGTTCTATTAGAGTTTATTTTTATTGTGGCACGGCTAAATGACTGTACTATGCCTGGTCTACGAGTCTGTAATGGTTTCATTTTATAATATACTAAACGTTTGGAGCATTATTTTAAGCTACTGTCGTGGCATTTCTGTTGCAAAACGTATTTGTATAGCTCTAAACAAATTGTTACAATGAGAATTACATCAGATATATTTTTCATTGTCCGCTATTACTTACATCGTTTTACACTGAACAAGAAGTTTATTATAGTCTAGTACTATTAGAGTTTATTTTTATTGTGGCACGGCTAAATGACTGTACTATGCCTGGTGGTAATTGTAAGCACAGTACAATCCTAAAATAAAGGCGACCACCGAGTGACACATTATCCATCGCCAGTCGCTGCTGTCATGCCGGCCTCCGAAAAGCAGGACAGGCTGATCCTGAAACGCGACCCGCAGAAACGAATCACTATGACGGGCTTTTTCGCCATATACATGGTGGTTGCGACCCAGTCAGGCTTTAATACCCTACCACCCCGCTTTGTCCATTACCTAGTTCGTTATTCAGCACTACAAACGTAGAATAAGGCGAAAGATAACATTTTTGAAAATATTTTTATCTTGTTACTCCAAAGAAGTATAACTTCTAACGCGTGTACAAAGTACACACACACTTTTTTTATTACGGAGAATATACGAGTGCGAATATACGAGTGGAATGAAATATGGGCAAAGAAATCGGTCCAGCCCAATTTACTCCTCAGTTTGTCAACGCATTTATTCTTTGTTTACTATCTATTGCCGAGCTTTAAATTAAAAAATTGGAAACAGATTTTTTTTCTTAACATCGACTAATCAAAGTTTTTATTTATAATTCTCTGTTCATCACATTTACATCTAAAATATTTGTAAAATATTCAATACATAAATAACTGCTTTATCCAATTGTTACATAATATTGTTTAATTTATAGCTATAATATATTAGGGTTATTGAACAATGATTACAAGATTTACCAAAAAAATAATTCACAAAGGATATTGTAAAACAAATCGTTATTTGAATAGATTACTACATGCCAACGACTTAATTTACTTGGTTATTTTAAGACACGCAGCGTGGTTGAGGTCAAACTAGTTTTTTTTTAAACTGTCAGTCAAACGGACATACATGGATTATGTGGGAAGGTCGTGATTGATAATTAAATATAATTATAATAAATAACTGATTCACGCCATCGATTTAAAGGCTTATATAATAGTTGTGAGAAGAATTCATTCAGGTCATTGTCGTTTAGGAAAATTCCATTCTAAAGAATGAAAATCTTGTATAAGATTTAACTGACGACTTTACGTTTGCCATCAATTGACGTGTAATAGTAATACGGTGATGGAAACGGAGATGTATTAAATTATAACTATGATATACATATTTAAAGTAAGCTACCATACTACTAAGCATATAAGACAAGCAAGCAAACAAACAAAAAAAGTATGCAAAACATAAACAGTTTCATCAGTGTTGGATGTTATAATGAAGCCTGTACAAGTGAGAAAATTTAATCCTATTAGAAAAAAATATACCATTTACCATATTCTTTGATGTTTCATAAAACCTGTCCTAAAAAAAAATAGAAAAAAAATGACATAAAGTAAAACATAAAAAGTTCTCACGTTGAATGATGATTTAATTAAAATATACCAAACAAAAAGTATGAAGCACTCGAAGCAGTAGATTAAAGACTGAACATGGACATTGAAATGATAATTATATACAGGGAACTGAATATGAGCTCTTGATTACATAGTCATTTTGCTTTTGTTAAAGGAAATTCACCTTTGATAAATGCCTTGATAGACCTTTTATAGCTTCATCTACTTTGTATGATAAAAATACAAAATATTTAAAAAAATATATAGTAAAGACAAACGATAGAAGTGAAATTTTTGTACCACAGGGAAATATTTCAGTTAAAAAATACAACAATCATTACATATTATAAAACAGAGTCCTCTGCCACGTCTGTCTGTCTGTTTGCGATAAACTTAAAAACTACTGAACTGATTTTCATCCCTTTTTCACCAATAGATAAAGTGGTTCATAAGGAAGGTTTAGGTTACAAGGTTAATTTACAAGGTTTTTTTTATTATCAGGGTGGGATAACGTCCGCTGGGCTTGCTGGCATCACGCTAGCATAAAATGCAACAACACGCAGTGTTCCCAGGCGTTCACCCATCCAAGTAATGACCGAGCCCGACGTTGCTTAACTTCGGCGATCGAACAACAACCGGTGTTTTTAACACTATCCGACACAGTGGTTACCCTCACCGCTTTTCATCACACAAAAAAGTTGTCGATCAGAATTTCAAAGCCCGCACATAACAGATTATACTTCAAAAACTCCGAAGCTAATTTTATGTAATAGTGTTATGAAATATATTCCAACGTTAATTTAAAACTTTTGTTTTACGTTTTTACTCTATTCTGACGTAATACTTTAATATGAATTAGTCTAAAGGTATTTAAATGAGATGAATTAAATTTAAATATTAATATAGTTTTTACTGTTTTATAAAACAAGTTTACCAACAACTTTTCACTTTAAGGTGTTTATTATTAAATATATATTTGCTGTGTCAGTCTTGCTTTACCCTTTGGTTAATAACTGTGAAGTATATACTTTATCAAACGAGGATAATATAAAACGTAATGGTGCCCGAGTCTTATCTTAACAATTATCTTATGATCTCTCTCCTACTCCTGCAACACATACTGTAGACATATTTGTGATGTACGATTTTGTAGTACAGTATTTTCATGTATATCATAAGGTTTAGCCAGCATTGTCAATGTGAGCGCCCAAAAGCCCCACCTTACGACTTCATTAGAATACATTGACTTATCTCTACTTTATATAAATATACATGTATTGCACATATAAATTTTCTTGAAGAAACCTTCTAAACGATACTGAACTCCGTATTGAAATTTGTTACATACTTTATAAGAAGTAAGGAAACGCACAGATGGACATGTAAAGTAAATTTGTTTCGTAGCATTTATAGCTATCATGGTCATCTATGGTCATGGTAATTCTATAAGCGGTTTCATAATTCTATGATTGTACACATAAATTTTCTTGACGAAACCTTCTAAACGATACTGAACTCCGTATTAAAATTTGTTACGTACTTTATAACAATTAAGGAAACAAACAGATGGACATGAAAAGTAAGTTTGTTTCTAAACTTTTATAGCTATCATGCTCATATTGGTAATCTATGGTCATATTAATTCTATGTTTCAGAATCACTAAGACGAGTGACAGTGTTTTTTAGGTAATAGTTTTAGGTTTTATAACAAAGTTTACAAATTACCGATTAGCCGGATAGTGAATTTAAGCATCATGTCAAGCTAGTTTTATTGTCTAAAGACTGTTATTATAGGTTCGATCAATATGTGAACGATGGTGACGTCTAGAAATGACAACCATGCACCATCCACAAAAAAGGATATAACTATCTATGTTAGTAAAAATCTGTATCATGAAAAGATAAACCAGATCGAGTTTCTTGTCGGTTCTTCCCGATGACGGTTTATTGTCCGAACCGGTGGTTGTTTTGACGTTCATGACGTTCTCAGGGTCTAAACTGATAAAGTATTTCTGATTGATTCTTTTCTTTAACTAGTTGTACATTTGAACAAATTATTTGTATTTGATGTTAAGTGATCAATGAACAGAATGAAGACTAGAATTCATTATTACACTATGTATTATATGTCTACATTTTTTACCAACTTCAAAAAGGTAGACGTTCTAAACTCTACAGTTTTTTACTTTCTTTTATAATATGTAGTGATTGTAATATCTGCGATCATTTTTTTAATCAGTGCAGAAATCAACATTACTATAAATTATTTACACATTGACTTGTAACATAAAAAATATGTTACTACTATATTATCCGGAAAGTAAGTATACGATTTACAGTTTTGGTCTGAATGACGATTGGCCTTTGATTCATATTTCCATCGTTTTTCCATATCTCCCCTGGTGTTGTTGGTGTCTATGGACGGCGGTGATCACTTAACATCAGGTGACACACCTATTCGTTTGCCTGCTATGACATAAAAAAAAGCTAAGACCTGATAATAAGATAAAGGAGGATAGACGTTATAATATACCTATGAAGCGATTTACTTCCACATTTGCTATGTACGAGTATACGGCTAATGAATTCTCTCCTGTCTTTGTCTTCCCATTATCCTATAACTCGAGAATGTTCAAAAGAAGAGTGAGGTAACTATGGCAGGGTTGCTCAAATTTAAAATGCTGGCGATCCACTTCAATTTTTTGTTAGACTACAATCTAGGGACTCTGAAAGACTGCAAGTATGTGTGATTGTGTGATGCAGACTTGTCATGTAGGTAGATGTAGATAACTCACGATAAAAAAGAAAATAATGAGGAGTTATTCTGGCCTAATTGTGAATCAAATAAATTTTAATTTGATTATTCATTACATTTTGTTTTACTTACCTACTATAACAAAATCTGTTAATAGTTCTATATCGGTAAATTGTTCTCATGATCGACTCAAAGAGCACTCGCGATCACGATCGACCGTTTGAGTATGTTACAGAGGGTAAGTGCGATCAATCGCCGGCCTCATCTCCACTTACTATCAAGTGAGATCTAGGCCAAGCCTGTAAAACATATACAGACATAAAAATATACTTATGTCATAAATTGTGGTTTACTTTAAAATACCGTCGTATTCATTCCGTAGGCTACTGAACTTGAATCCTCCATCAAACAAACCACACACATTGTACGTTATCATAGTCAAATAACGACGATATTTACCGACACGTCTAACTAGAGTCATTTTATTTTAAGTACTTGATTCATTCGTGTAGTAGATTTTTTGTAATAAACCGTACGTTAACGTTTTTATTCTCTAAATGAGTTTGTAGTGTTGTTTTTATGAACATGGAACCAAACGGGGTGAGTATTTCAACGAGATTCTTATACGTATGTTCTCATTTGAATATATGATGCATTACACAATATTTAAATATTACTAGCTGTGCCCGCGACTTCATCCGCGTGAACCCTTATGTAAAGAACAGTGATTAATAAAGTTATCTGAATGTACTGAGTCCATTTACTTATCTACGTCTCTCTCGTACTTACGTCGCGTTGTCATTAAAATTACAATAACTTTTGATAGAGTGGACCTCTCTCGAAGATATGATTTTTTTTATGTCAAGTGGCAAACGAACAGGTGGGTCACCTCCTGTTAAGTGATCACCATCGTCCATGGATGCTAACAACACCAGAGGAGTCGCAAGTGCGTTGCCACCCTTTGGGGGAAGGGATTAGGGGTGATAGAGGGAGAGGAGAAGAGCGGGAGTCGCAAGTGCGTTGCCACCCTTTGGGGGAAGGGATTAGGGGCGGGAGAGGGAGAGGAGAAGAGCGGAGGGGAGGTGGGCCTCCGGCGCTCTAACTGACCGAACGAAACGCAACAATGCAAGCACTGTTACTTCACGTCGGTTTTCTATGAGAGGGTTTCATTTCTTTTCATTTTTTATGATTTTCCTTGGTTTTATTGTGAACCCAGTACTTTAACAGTGATGCGTGTTCATACAAACAGACAGATAGACAGTTCTAAAAATGATTGCAATGTGTTCTATTACTTATTCCTGGACACCTACAAATTTTTTTTTTCACTAATATCGAAAAGTAGAGACACGGTAGATTTACATTTTTACTAGATGAATAGACATGTAAAGGAATATTGCATTGTATACCCATTGAACATTATATTTGTACTTTAGAATTTCAAATATTATGTATATCGACGCAGAAAGAATATTTCTTTTATAGATAAAAGTACTTTATTGTGTATTATACTATACACTTCTGACAACAGTATGCAAAATCATATCATTGGTTGAGTAGTTAAGGCGTGAAATGGTAACATTTAAACAAACTCACGTAGTTATAATATATTAGTAAGGACAAGCCTCAATCAAGGAAATAATGCTCTGAATAAATGCGTTCAAAATGTTGACTTTTTACTTTAAAGTGTAATTGAATCGACTTTCAAATTTTTAAACTAAATCCTATTAATCAACCCATTTCATACAATATTAATCAAGTTTGAAAACGTATAATCAAAGATATATGCTATTTGTATAACGATTTCACTTTTCGATGATTATTTTAAATCTTTATTTGGACAAATTGTTCATATCGTTTTCCCTTTTAATTCATCATCTTTCGGAAAAAATCAGTATATGTTCAGGTACCCAGCGGTTTGCAGGCGGGCATGATACGATTCATTGTAGGTTTTTCTAACATTGTAGGTTTTAGCGTTTGGCCCCATTCTTATGTAATGTTATTTGACGATACGTTCTAAAAGCGTATCTGCAGGAACAACTATTAGGTGTTTCGCGACAGAATTGTTAATTTCAGGTTAGTCGCTAAGCAAGTGAATATTGTAATAAAAAACCCTAACGCTATGGTATGATTGAATCATAATGTTTTCCTTCAACGAAAGCTCCGGTTCATTACTGGGTTGTACCTACGTGGATCGACGTGGTGTTCCGGCTATCGTTGTGCCAACAATGCTATCGGCTACCTTTTTTCTAATTGCACAGAAGCAGTCAATCATATAAAAATTATTAACTACCTTTTTGTGTATACATATACTAGGGAGCGCCGGAGGCCCACCTCGTTTCCCCCTTTCCCTTCCCCTTTCTCCTTTACCTACTCCTCCCCCAGACTGGTAACGCACTTGCGACTCCCCTGGTGTTGTTAGTGTCTATGGACGGTGGTGATCACTTAACATCAGGTGACCCACATGTTCGTTTGCCTCCTGTGATATAAGAGAAATAATGTAAAAAAATCAAAGTCTACAATATTTTCAACAAAATTTCGCTTCGGGACCGAATAAAAAGAATTGTTTAAAAAATCACCATAGTATATCTATATAACTAAGTCCAAGCATCTATATTGGTATGTGATAAGATTGTCCTAAAAATGCTGTTATCTATATATTTAACAATATTTGATGTGCTTATTTCTCGTGTGATATTTGAGAGTATACGACGACGTTTTATCAGATGAAAATTATTTACTAAGGTGCAGACAAATGAAGAATTTCTCGAAAACGGGGACGATGTGGTAATCAGAGTGAATAACCTCAAAGTGTGGACACCAGAGGAAAAGTCATGGTGGCGTCGTAATAAAGTTATTAAACCGAGAACACTTATATTAAACGATGGTACATATTCAATACCGCATTTTTATAATTATTATTAATATTGCGTTCTATTATCTAAAGATAAAACTTTATAGTGTCAAAATATAGTAAAATTTCGTGCATGTATTAGGCAACAGCCTAAGCCGAGGTGTGCCGCGCACCCTTGAGCTATTTGTCAAAATAAAATCGGCTGAGTGCCTTAAACGCTGTAGTAAAAATTAGTAGTCCGGTGAAGCTGTTAAGACCTTGATAGGTCAATAGCGTAGACAGTTCGAAAAAAAAAATCATCTAAAGGCGAGTTATTTTAAATACATAACATAAAAACAATGAAAACATCCAATTCTATGTAATTAAATATATATTAACCAGTCTATCTGCATTTATTGTACTCGTTTTTCTTTGAATTTCATTTTTTCTGCTAAATAAATATGTTAAAATTCCTGAAATAATTGTTAATTTCTATTGGCTCACGAGGCGTTAGTAAAGCGTCCATTAATTTAGATTTTATAATAAAAGTAAATATTACACACATCCTTACATTTATTATCTGTGAATCAATCAATACTTTTTTATTTATTTCAAAATCGTAACTTGATAAAAAAAAACCATCACGGCTCTTAATTGACTTCGTATTACAAGACTTTTGTAACTAAAATACACATTATTATTTTATGTAATACATATATAATTATGATTTAGCGACTTTATTACTGATTGAAACAAAATGATTATAAACATTAGTTTTATGACGTTTTTTATGAAACAAAAATATTGTACCTGGAGAATTTAAAATATCATTTTAATAGCTCTATCATAAAGAGGAATTATAGGAAAAAATTGCTATATTTTATAGTTTTAGTGTTGGACCAAAATTCCACCTGATGTTAAATGTCGATGTGGTCAAGATTAAACGCGCTATAGAGAGGACTGGGTTTCAAATGCAGCTACTGGCACATACTTAGAGGAACTTAGTGAGTATTTTCAACTCGAGTGTAATAGCTACTAACCAGGCGGGCTCAGAAAAAGCCCTACCATGCTATGATTTCATCATGATATTTTTCTTAATTGAAATGTCTGGTTCATTCACAAGGAATCGATCCCACATAGAACAACGTAGTGTCCGAACACGGTTTAGATATAAATTATAATATTTTTATTTTTATGCTAAAAGGAGGCAAACGAATGGGTCACTTGATGTTAAGTTGTCACCACCGTCCATAGACACTAGCAACACCAGGGGAGTCGCAAGTGCGTTGCCAGCCTGTGTATGGGGGAGGGGTAGGGAAGTAAATATTACACACATCCTTACATTTATTATCTGTGAATCAATCAATACTTTTTTATTTATTTCAAATCGTAACTTGATAAAAAAAAACCATCACGGCTCTTAATTGACTTCGTATTACAAGACTTTTGTAACTAAAATACACATTATTATTTTATGTAATACATATATAATTATGATTTAGCGACTTTATTACTGATTGAAACAAAATGATTATAAACATTAGTTTTATGACGTTTTTTATGAAACAAAAATATTGTACCTGGAGAATTTAAAATATCATTTTAATAGCTCTATCATAAAGAGGAATTATAGGAAAAATTTTCTATATTTTATAGTTTTAGTGTTGGACCAAAATTCCACCTGATGTTAAATGTCGATGTGGTCAAGATTAAACGCGCTATAGAGAGGACTGGGTTTCAAATGCAGCTACTGGCACATACTTAGAGGAACTTAGTGAGTATTTTCAACTCGAGTGTAATAGCTACTAACCAGGCGGGCTCAGAAAAAGCCCTACCATGCTATGATTTCATCATGATATTTTTCTTAATTGAAATGTCTGGTTCATTCACAAGGAATCGATCCCACATAGAACAACGTAGTGTCCGAACACGGTTTAGATATAAATTATAATATTTTTATTTTTATGCTAAAAGGAGGCAAACGAATGGGTCACTTGATGTTAAGTTGTCACCACCGTCCATAGACACTAGCAACACCAGGGGAGTCGCAAGTGCGTTGCCAGCCTGTGTATGGGGGAGGGGGAGGGAAAGGAGAAAGGGGAAGGGAAAGGGGGAAAGGAGGTGAGCCTCCGGCGCGCTCACTGACCGAACGAAACGCAACAATACGCACTGTTACTTCACGTCGGTGTTCTGTGAGAGGGTGGTACTACCCCGGACGAGCCGACCCATTCATGCTGAAACTAATAATAACTACAGCGTGGCTCTACCACCTTAAAGACCTACAATCAATATGTTGATATATCGGCATTTGTGAGTTCAGCTCGGATATTTAGTCGCAGTCATCTTAGAGTACGAGAAACGTAGTGATAACCGTATCTCTTAAAGTTACAGGATCTATAAAGGAGGGTGAATTCGCTGCCGTCATTGGACCCAGGTGAAATCACCTTTATTACGTCTTAATTTAGCTTAAACCCTTTTATAGCAGCTTAATATTTTGTTAACATTCTAGCGGTGCAGGCAAAACGACATTTCTTGTATCATTGGCTGGTAAATGTACCTTACCAACGGAAGGCAATGTTACAGTGAACGGCGTAAATGTCAGTAACATGAGGAAATGTGTTGAAATCGTCCCACAAATTGATATATTTATGGACGGTTTGAGTGTTGTAGAACATTTGACATTCATGGTGAGTGGGTTTGTTTGTAAACTTGTTATATTTTTGTTATCTAAGTATATTTGACATTTCTCGGAATCTATAGCGATCTAATACAGAGTCTCTCAAACTTAGTTCACAGGGCACTTGCATCATTATTAGTAGGTATTTGTTCGCAGCATCCAAATAGTTGTTTCCAGCGTAGTTGGAAGTACTGAGAAAACTCTGAAACCAAGAATCCTTAAAAAACTATCAAAAATGCAGTCCTCGGGAATTGTCTAAAGTTGGCTAGTTTTCTGTTACGTAGAAATGACAATACGAGTATAGCAAGCAAACATCTTCTTGAAGAACTTCGTTTTTGATCGAAATGGTAGTGCCGCTCAAGCAGAAACCATAAATAACCTACCAAAGCTATAGTCTACAGAAAAATTGTAAAGCTAAAGTATCCTATCAGGCTTCGTAACTATATAATAATTATTATAAATATAGTGGTACAACAAAATAATTCCAAGGAGGGTTGATCTCAGGCAGGCGACCGATCGTAAAAGTTAAGCCAAATCATACACCACAACATGACAAATACGTTGTACTGACCCTAATTATGTGGGATAAGGGTAAGAAGAAGAAGAAGAATTCGTAGCATTCAAATCTATATATATATGTACGATGACACTAATCGGGACTAGAAATAAAAATAGCTTTTTGTACATAAATCTAAAAACTACTTAAGTACATACCTAGTAGAATGTTTCATTTTTTGTCAACTTCTGTTTTCTATTTTTTAGTAAGTAAACTTAAATTAAGAGCAGTGAAACATTTCTAAGGTTTCATGAAGGAATCATTACTATAGTGCCTATTTCTAAGGCAAAACAGCGGAGTCTCCGTTGTTACGTTGCAGTTCGAAAGGTTTGGTTGATAACACGTGACAATACACAAGGTTTCTCAGTGCAGTTCTCGCAAGTAGTCAATCTGTCATGATTGACATCAGGACTGCTGTCCTTTTGAGTTTAGAGTTACTGAGCGATAGGCTGCAGTGATTACATAACATCAATGGACTGTGTACTTGTTTGATATTTCGTAATTATCCTATCAGGCTTCGTAACTATATAATAATTATTATAAATACAGTGGTACAACAAAATAATCCCAAGGAGGGTTGATCTCAGGCAGGCGACCGATCGTAAAAGTTAAGCCAAATCATACACCACAACATGACAAACATGTTGTACTGGCCCTAATTATGTGGGATAAGGGTGAATAAGAAAAAGAAGAAGAATTCGCAGCATCCAAATCTATATATATGTACAATGACACTAATCCGGACTAGAAATAAGAACAACTTTTTGTGCATAAATCTAAGAACTACTTAAGTACATACCTAGAAGAATGCTTAACTTTTTGTCAACTTCTGTTTTCTATTTTTTAGTAAGTAAACTTAAATTAAGAGCAGTGAAACATTTCTAAGGTTTCATGAAGGAATCATTACTATAGTGCCTATTTCTAAGGCAAAACAGCGGAGTCTCCGTTGTTACGTTGCAGTTCGAAAGGTTTGGTTGATAACACGTGACAATACACAAGGTTTCTCAGTGCAGTTCTCGCAAGTAGTCAATCTGTCATGATTGACATCAGGACTGCTGTCCTTTTGAGTTTAGAGTTACTGAGCGATAGGCTGCAGTGATTACATAACATCAATGGACTGTGTACTTGTTTGATATTTCGTAATATACAAAAACAGTAATTTTCTGGAGCATAATAAAAAGAAGCGCGTTGCGTGCCTCTACTTGCTCCTCTCGCGATGTGCACTTTGGGAACCCTTGCATTAATCGACTAAACTCTACTAGCTGATGGACTGTCCTGATTTAAAAGAAATAAAAAATATCGTATAAAATAATCAAGGCTGTTTCAGTGGCGATATCCAGATGACTGGCTTGATGAAAAATAAGTCCCTTGATACTTCCAGCAATGATGGTGAAATCATCTAACTATTCTTAGTACAAAACTGTACCAACGAACAAACACTTAAGTACATACCTAGAAGAATGCTTAACTTTTTGTCAACTTCTGTTTTCTATTTTTTAGTAAGTAAACTTAAATTAAGCGTAGTGAAATATTTCTAAGGTTTCACTGAGGAATCATTACTATAGTGCCTATTTCTAAGGCAAAACAGCGGAGTCTCCGTTGTTAAGTTGCAGTTCGAAAGGTTTGGTTAACACGTGCCAATACACAATGTTTTTCAGTGCAGTTCTCGCAAGTAGTCAATCTGTCATGACTGACATCAGGGCTGCTGACCTTTTGAGCTTAGAGTTACTGAGCGATAGGCTGCAGTGAATACTTAACATCAATGAACTGTGTACTTGTTTGATATTTCGTAATATACAAAAACAGTAATTTTCTGGTGCATAATAAAAAGAAGCGCGTTGCGTGCCTCTACTTGCTCCTCTCGCGATGTGCACTTTGGGAACCCTTGCATTAATCGACTAAACTCTACTAGCTGATGGACTGTCCTGATTTAAAAGAAATAAAAAATATCGTATAAAATAATCAAGGCTGTTTCAGTGGCGATATCCAGATGACTGGCTTGATGAAAAATAAGTCCCTTGATACTTCCAGCAATGATGGTGAAATCATCTAACTATTCTTAGTACAAAACTGTACCAACGAACAAACACAGTTGTATTTTTCCAGGCTGAATGTTAAACCAGATATAATTAAGTGTAATTTTTGTTGGCAAAAATGAATGGAGGAATAATAGCTGGGTTAAAGCTATTTCTATTAGCAATACTTTGCAAGACTTTTGACAATATCAAGTACCCCTAATCAATTTAAAGCGCTCGTATATCTATTTAATTTCTTTGAAGGAGGATACTAATTAAATAACATTTAGTTGTAGCATTTGTTTTAGATAGAAATGAGAATTGGCAGCTGTAAGAAACGTTTTAATAAGATTATCTTGAATTCGGTATTACAAGAACTAGTACTGAAGGCTAATGAGAATACTGCTATTGGCGCATTGTCGGGTGGCGAAAGGAGATTATTATCTTTGGCTACTTCTGTAAGTACTGATAACGAAATTTTTTTTGGGGCCGTGTGAATTGTATTTAATGAAACGAAAATGTGTAACGAAAAAGAGATAGCTATAAATGTTTATATTGGTTTGAGAGGTGGGAGAGTGAGATAGAATGCGTTTCTATATAGTTTCCCCATCCTCAAAATATATACAAAATGAGAGAGGGAGAGAGAGAAATCTATAGCACATTATTTTCTATTGCATCGTAGTGACTATCGCGCACTTTTAAAAATTATTCTGTCTTGTGTGTTATTAACATTTTTAATATTTAATAAAATATTACCAAATAATGCCGAAAACTAATGTTTACCACCACCGTAGTGTATTCATCTCATTCTCTTTAAAATTAATCAGAATACTAAGTTTCACTTCTACCGCATGTGAGAGCTCGTTCCCTTTTTTTAGTAGATATATAAATTTTCCTTAATAAGACGGTTTTATATGTTTCCAATAATTGCATCTTATCCCAATTCCAGCTATTATCAAATCCAAGAATATTAATTTGCGATGAGCCAACCACCGGCTTAGATGTATATAATGCTTCACTAGTAATTGGAACTTTAAAAAGATTGGCGATGGGTGGTAAGACAGTTGTTTGCTCTGTCCACCAACCGTCATATGATATCTTCAAAGAGTTTAATTCCGTGTTATTGATGGCTGAAGGACGACTTCTATTCCATGGAACACTTATTGAATGTAAAGAATTATTAGAGAGGTTTGTTTATTTCAATTATATTTAAAAAAATACTATTCTGGTCTTGAACATAAAAAATGTAGATTACTTAAAATTGTTAAAGCAACAAATATACTGCCTAGAATATGCTAGAATGTTTTTTATGTCTTGTAGGTTTTAGCATATGACCACAATTTCATCTAATGCTAGAAGACGATGTGGTTTAAGATAGCTTTGTAGGTGGTAGAGCCACGTTGAAGTTATTACTGGTTTTAGCATGAATGGGTCGGCTCGCCCGGGGTACTACCACCCTCTCACAGAAAACCGACGTGAAGTAACAATGCTTGCATTATTGCGTTTCGTTCGGTCAGTGAGAGCGCCGGAGGCCCACCTCCCTCGCCCCTCTCCTCCTTCCTTTATCCTAAGAGGCTAACCCCCCTCCCCCCAAACAGGCTGATAACACACTTGCGGCTCCCCTGGTGTTGCAAGTGTCTATGGACGGCAGTGATAACTTAACATCCCACCTGTTCGTTTGCCTCCTATGACATAAAAAATAAAATAAAAATATGGTAAGCACGCTAAACCTAGAATGGGCTGGCTATCAAACGTGGCTGTCGAAACACCCCAACAGGTGCTTGGCGACAGATTTTCACCTTGAAGGTGGTAGCTAGCCAGGCGGACTTAGAAAAACCCAACCACCATGCTGTGGTTTCTCCATGAAGTTTTCCTTCACCGATAACTCCAACTTAATTGCTACGTATCGAACATACGTCTATCGACGTGGTCAATCATAAGTGTACAGCGGGCTCGGTGGACGCTGTTCCGCCCTGGGGTGGTAAGACAGTTGTTTGCTCTGTCCACCAACCGTCATATGATATCTTCAAAGAGTTTAATTCCGTGTTATTGATGGCAGAAGGAAGACTTCTATTCCATGGAACACTTATTGAATGTAAAGAGTTATTAGAGAGGTTTGTTCTTTTCAATTATATTAAAAAAACACTATTCTGGTCTTGAACATAAAGAATGTAGATTTCTAGACTTAAAATTGTTAAAGCAACAAATATACAGCCTAGAATACCTGTGTTTTTTTATGCCTTGTAGGTTTTAGCGTATGACCACAATCTCATGTAATGCTAGAAGACGATGTTGTTTAAGAGAGCTTTGTAGGTGGTAGAACCACGCTGAAGCTATTACTGGTTTCAGCATGGGTCGGCTCGCCCGGGGTACTACCACCCTCTCATAGAAAACCAACGTGAAGTAGCAATGCTTGCATTGTTGCGTTTCGTTCGGTCAGTGAGAGCGCCGGATACCCAGCTCCCCTCTCCCCTCTCCAAAACACAGGCTAGCAACGCACTTGCGACTCTTCTGGTGTTACACGTATCTATGGACGGTGGTGATCACTTAACATCAGGTGACCTACCCGTTCGTAACTTCACGTTGATTTTCTGTGAGAGGGTGGTATTACCCCGGACGAGCCGACCCATTCATGTAGAAACCAGTAGTAGCTTCAGCGTGGCTCTACCACTTACAAAAATCAGACAGACGTGGTACAGGAGTTTTTTTATAATACATATTATAAATTATTATATATATATAAATCATTATAAATTTTATAATTGTATTTATATTTTATAATATGTAGTGATAATATCTTTTATATAAGTTGCCTTTACATGAAAGTTTAAGACCACGGGATGGCATGTATTTTTAGACTAGATCCAGTGACTAATTTCTTCTTTACTAATAAGAATATTAATGATGCAAAAGTAAATCATTTTGACATCATTTGGCCAATTAGCTGAACGAAGATAATACGGAGATAAATTTATTAAGGCAATATAAACATCAGGGTTTATGTGATTTTTTATTGCAGCTTTTATTATTTCCACTCATGAATGTTTTGTTTTTCATTAGCATAAATCTACATTGCCCAATTAACTACAATCCTGCAGAGTTCTATATACGAGTGGTGTCGGATGAGAACCATTGCAATATTGAAAAGATATCGAAAAAGTACCGAGAAAAATATTTACGGCGCGATTGGAGATGTTATGATAATCCCTACACACAAGATCAATCTATAGTGTAAGTTAATTCAATTTCAGTATTTTGTCTTTGAATTCTCGTTTCTATAATTTTACATAATTAAAAATAAAATATTCTTTGACATTTAAAAGTATATTTAATAAAACGTAGCTTTTAGAGATTAATGCATTTCTGATAGAAACTTGAAAGACTATTTTTCATGTACTTGTTTTATAGGCAGGTAATAAACAAAACATGTTCGTGCTTAATACAAGTCGTTATAAGTTATTAGCGACAAGGTTGCTAATGAGCTGTTGCAAAAAAAATTAATTAACTCCGATCAACTTGTTTTACTCTTTGACAAGTTTGACATCGTCATTAGAATGAACTGTAGGATTGTCTAGTATATATAATTTTATTAAAATCTAAACAATCCCATATTCTATTTAAACGAAGTGATATTATTATATTAATAAAGGTATTTTCCTATACTTTTTATCCATTTACATTTCATGTGTTCGGGTTTCAAGTATTGCTGTGTATAAAAACCTTTTCAATTGTTGCCCTCTTTATTTTATTTTAATTTATTAATTTATTTTTTACGAAATAACTGTAACAGAAAATATATTTATTAGATGTTCACTTATTTCTACTATATTAAATGATATTAGTCACCCTAAGTTAGTAACCTGAAATTGGTCCTTATAGTAAAGTAGCTGTGCCCGCGACTCCGTCTGCGTGGAATCTTATGTTTTCCTCTCCATCTCCGTACTTAAGTCACGTCGTCATTAAAGTTACAATAACTTTTGATAGACCAAACCGATTTTAATGAAATAAAGATAAATGTTATTCGAAGATATTCTTTATGATTTTCTTGAAAAGGTTTTATCATGAACGCAGTATTTTAGCAGTGATGTGTGTTCATATCAACAAACAAACAAACATACAGTTCTAAAAATGATTGAGATGTATTTTATTACTTATTGCTTGACACTTACAACATTTTTCTACAATTCTTATTTTATGTATATAATATTGCAATAAAATTTGGTCTAACTGAACTGTAATTATCGCTTCCAAAGTACAGTCTAGTCTTCAACAGTTGGAGGAGACTCATCCTGTTATATCTTTTATAAATTTTATCCTTTCGTTTTTAGATTACAAAGGAATTGGTTCAAACAAGTGCACTTGTTGTTATGGAGAATATCATTGACGATGAAGAAGGATATTCGAAATCATCTCGTACAATTATTTATTTCAGTGGTTAAGTATTATTTAATCTTATCATTATAGTTTGTGGAGTCCATAAATAAGTAAATATTATATTTAAAGCAGTAAGTCTACTGCTTTAAAAGCTACAATGAGTCGTAAGATGTTATTATGTGCAGCCTACAGAGAACTGTCTGTCAAGCGCAACTGTGAAACACACCTACAAGTGCTTGACGACAAATTTTTAACATATTGGTGGGAAACACTCCTTTTTTAATAGTAGTACGGCAAAATGACTGCACTGTGCCTGATGGTAAGCACAGTACAATCCAAAAACAATGGCCAGCACCGTGTGACACTATCCATCGCCGGTCGCCGCTGTCATGCACAGGCTGATCCCGAAACACGACCCGCAAAAGCGAATCAATATGACGGGCTTTTTCGCCATATACATGGTGGTTGCAACCCAGTCAGGCTGTAAAACCCTACCACACCGCTTTCGCCATTGTCTCGTTCGTTATTCAGCAGGGTGCACTACGTGCAGGTGAGGTTGGCTTGGATGTCTCAAGTCTTAAATGTTATTTGACATGCCATATCATACTATACTATATTCTCTATGTTTTACTTCATCCGAGCTCAAAAGTATTAGCTCTCATCGATCCTCCCGGAGCTAAAATAAGTTATCACCGAGTCACTTTAAAATAACCAATTCTTAACTGTATTTTTAAGATTGAAGGAAGTCATTATTGAAATAAGAGGGTAAAATTAAAAAATGGTATCACATTTGGTTAGGGTTTGATGAAAAATAAAAAGTTCAGTAACATATGAAGACGATGGTATTGATGAAAATGAAGAATACTAATTACTATGAATACTATATTCATAACTCATAACTGAACTGAACACACTCAAAATTTTTGAATATCATGTTTTGAGATCGTTCATCCAGTTGTTGTTGTATTTTAAAATCCATATGATATAATAATATTTCGTCTCAAAGCATCTGCGATTTTAATGTACGCAAACACCATGTTGTTTGTTTTTCTGATATAGAATAAAATATAATATTCGAAGCATCAGAAGAAAAATCTATATTAAGGGCTAAAGGGAAAAACTGTCCTGGACTTAGCTGTTTATTCCCTAAAGGATTGCACCCTTAGTATTAAATTTCGGTTCAAAATCAAAATATCCTTTATTCAATTTAGGCCCTGAGAAGGTGCTTATGAACGTCAAAGCTACCACCGGTTCGGAAAACAACCCACTCATCGAAGAGAAACGGCAAGAAACTCGATCTGGTTTATCTCTTCATGTTATATATTTTTACAAAACATAAATAGTTACATTCATTATTAGTGTAAGCACAGTGAGGGGCGTCATTTCCAGACATCACAATCGTTCACATATTATTGACCTACTTTATAATAAATAGCCTTTAGATATTAAAACCCGCTTGACATGGTTCTTGAACTCACTATCCGGCAAATCGGTAATGTGTTTTGGGACTTTGTAATAAAACCTAACAATATTACCTAAAAAACTGTGTTTGGACTTAGTGAGCCTGAAGCATAATAATAATAATGATAATGACCAATTTGTTGTTGTTTCTAGTATTTAAATTATGTTGGTCTTTTACTAGATCCAGCATATCTAAGTTTTTGCGGACATACGTTAAATTATCAAGAATATATTGGGAGGGCAGAGTTAAGATACCGAATTCCTGAAACTTAGATTGAAGGTCGAGATCGACTAAACGCGACTGACACCGCGAAACACCGCTAGTTAAGAATAATCTTGCAATATTATTATTTACATATTTAATATCTACAGTTGATATAATAGGTTTCTATAAAAAATATTAGGCCGATAAAGAATAAGCGATGAATGTAATAACATCAAATTTCTAGTTTGCCAGTTAAATAAGTGATGATAGGTGCGGTAAAATTGTTATAGCGTATTTGAAAAATACAATCTAGAAATCCCATACATATTGGTTCTCAAAGAAAGAACGGTCGTGTTAAAAGTAGTTTCTAACTTCACGCATAGATTAAAGTCATGGTTTTTCTTATATTCTACTAGCCGACCCGAGCCCACTTCGTTCGGCGGTAATAGGCATTAGCACCCTTGAGCTAGTTGTCAAAATAAAATCGGCTGAGTGCCTTAAGCGCTCGCCTTAGTAGCCCGGTGAAGCTGTTAAGGCCTCGCTAGGTCAATAGCGTAATCAGTACGAGAAAAAAAAATTAATGTATAACTGTAACAAAATATTATCTTTTTTTACCTGATCATGGAGAAGTTGTGGTAATATTACGGTTACGGTACCGTGGGAAACCAACATTACTAAAGACCACACAATCAAATTAAATAAATATTACGATCTAACTAACGAACTAAATAAAAATGGCTATGTGGTTAATTTATACGCGGTAGAAGTAGGAGCGAGAGGTATACCAGCAAAATCTCTCTATAACCTTCTGAAGGACCTTGGCCTGTCGAGAACTGCAGTAAGTTCTATTTTAGAACGAGTACAAAGGCTGCACTAACAGGTTCCTACCAAATTTGGCTAGGCAGGGCGGGAAACTCGAGCAGTGAAGGTGAGCGTTGATGCGCATCTCAAAGGGGGCCTCCTTAAACCTACACCTGGGTCGCAAGTCCTGGGAACTGCTCTGAGTTTCTCCCTCGGCCACACGATTGACCCTGCACCCGCACGGTGAATCCATAGAATGCTAAGAAGTTCGTCTCGTCTCAAGGGCAGAGTTTAATGATTCGCGAGGCCCCATATTATAAATTGCTCGAGCTGCCCATTTTTGTAATAGGAATATAGTGTCCACCTCGGCTGCTGTCCCCCGCAATTAAATACCAAATCAAATCAAATTAAATCAAAAATACTTTATTCAGTTTAGGCCCTAATAAGGCACTTATGAATATCAAAGACTACTACCGGTTCGGAAAACAACCCAGTCATCGAGAAGAACCGGCAAGAAACTCGATCGGGTACTTTTTTTTTAACATATATTTCTAATATATTATACAACAATGCTTTTAGTGGATGCACAGAGAGGAGTCAATTCCAGACATCACTATCATTCACATACTGATCCACTCTATAATATCCTTTTGAAACTAAAACCCGTTTGACATGGCGCTTAAATTTAGAGTCCGGCAAATCGGAAATATGCTTTGGGACTTTATTGTAGAACCTAACACTATTACCTAAAAAACTATTACTGGTTTTGCTAAGTCTGATACATGGGACCAGCAGTTTATTACAGTTTCTAGTATTTAGATTATGCCGGTCTTTTACTAAATTCAGTTTTTCAAAGTTTTTCCGGACATACATTAAATTATCAAGAATGTATTGGGAGGGCAGAGTTAAGATACCGAATTCCTGGAATTTCGTTTTTAATGATTCGCGAGGTCCCATATTATATATTGCCCGAACTGCCCGTTTTTGTAATAAAAATATCGTGTCTACCTCAGCAGCCGTACCCCATAGCAGAATGCCATAAGACATTAAGCTATGGAAGTAAGCGAAGTAGACTAACCTAGCAGTGGCAATATCTGTAAGCTGGCGAATCTTGCGTATTGCGAACGCAACGGCACTTAATCTGCTCGCCAGTTTTTTAATGTGAGGACCCCATTGTAATTTAGAATCTAGTGTAATTCCCAAGAATACAGCATTATCAACTAACCCTACTAAATTCCCTTCGATCTTGATTCTACTATCAACCTGTCTAACATTTGGTAAAGTAAATCTTATACATTTCGTTTTATCTGCATTTAGCAATAGGTTATTTAACGCAAACCAATGATAAATTTCACTTAAAGTTTTATTCAGATGCCCAACCTCTGATTGATACCATTTTATTATTAGGTTATTATTAGACTATACTGTCAGGTTATTATTATTTTATTATATTATTTTATACAGAAAACAATTCCAAATACATATAACATACAAAAATTCCTTTCAAAATTATTCATTCTAATGTATGAGCAAATTTCAAGTCCACCATAAAATGCTTTCAAAATTTAATTTTCTTTCCTGTGAAGTTTTCTAAATGTAACTCAGTCAATTCTTTCCTTTAGCCCTTCATATCTTCTTTCTATCGTAGAGAAATCAGGTACTAGATTATTGGTATATATTACTCGGAGTCATGTAATATTTAAATAACAAGGTTAACGCTTCAATCTCGAAAATGTGAATGTAACGAATATTCAATTCTCTTTCAGGTCGTCACATCTTTCGTGCTAGGAACATGTTACGTTGGTGTATCGGGTACAAATCAACGCGGTGTCCAGGATATAAGAGGCTTTCTATGGTTGATAACGAGTGAAGTGGCTTTCAATATGTCATACAATGCCTTGTATATGTTTGAATCTGAAGTGGTTTTATTTCGACGTGAAATTGGCATGTATCGATGTTCAGCGTACTTGGCTTCCAGGTTTCTGAGTTTTGTGAGTGTTTCTCTTTATATACATTTTCTTATATATTTATTTTTGCAGTAAAGATATGTAATGACGCGTACGGACGTGCCTGTGCGTGAGTGACTGTTGCCGGTTTGCGAATCATCGATTTCCAACTTGCAGCATTTTCAAGTGTTACCCTTGCATGTTGATTTAGACGAATCTCGATATCTCTTGATCCTTACTTTGCAGTGCAGTTTAAATCGCATGTAAAAAAATATTCCTTTCATTTTTTAAATCTACCCCGAAGACATCATCCTCTCATATTATTTCAAGTAAATATGGTCGTCCCTACTAATATTATAAAGAAGTGAAGTTTGTGAGTTTGCAGGGAATAATCTCAGGAACTACTGGTCTGATTTGAAAAATTCTTGCAGTGTTAGATAGCTCATTAATCAAGGATTTTTTTTTCTCGAACTGACCTCGCTATTGACCTGGTAGGGTCTTCACAGCTTCACCGGACTAACTTTATCAAGGAAGGTTATAGTTTATATATCATCTATCTACGACCAAATAGAAATGGAGCACCAGTGAAGAATGTTTCAAAATCGGGTATTTTTCTCCTTTTGAGAGTTTCCGCTGCGTGATAGTGTTAGCCCAAATTAACTATTCCCCGCGGAAGAAGTCGGGGTCATAAGCTAGTTCTGAATATTTTTAATGGTCATTTGAGGTAGATAATTTAATAATTTTATTTTTAATTCGTTGACGTAAATCATTTCGGGCATTACTTCGACAATGCAAATTGTAGTATTTATTTGCCTTTTATCAATGATATATTTTATAAATGCATTTGTGTTAAAAAATTCTTTCAAAACTAATAAAAAAAGACCGGAATATGTCCACATTAGCATTCTGATAATCATTTCATCTTGCAACGATATTATAATAACATATAAAGATTATGTTTTATGACTGAAATGATATGAATAATATAATTTTATTGCTAAATTTAGTCATATATTATAAATGGTGTTTAATAATATTGAAATGTTGACGTTGGTTTTTATAGACATTATTTTTTCTGACTTGCAGCTTAAAAGTGTTCATAACTGTCTTTTTTTTTCGAACTGACTATGCTATTGACCTAATAAGGTCTTAACAGCTTCACCGGACTGCAAAGGCGAGCGCTTAAGGCACTCAGTCAATTTTATTTTGACAACTAGCTCAAGGGTGCGCGGCACACCTCGGCTTGGGCTGTTGCCTGATTCATGCAATTCGCGACCCATCTGAGCTAACCTAAGCTTAGCTACACATTCATACTTATATAAGTTATTGAAACATATATATGTACCAAGCATACATACTTCAACAACTCTTATATATATTTTATGTTGGATAATTTTTCTAAACTGTTTCAGTTCAATAAGGAAAAAACAAAAATAAAAACCCTTTCACTATCATCTGTTGTTTTATGTTATATACATAATAATATATATATACTTATTTTATTATAATATTGTATACATGTATATATTTATTTATCCATTTTCTTCTGTTTCGTTTATATAGGCACTACCTACAAAAGTTTTTGCTTAACATCAATACCGCTGGTTACTTGCCTGTGTATGCGTGTATGCGTGCACGTGTGATGTAAGATTTTGTGTCACTGTATCGCGTGAGCAGCGTACTCAAGGGCTCTACGCCGAGGGAACGGACCTAGGCTTGAGCCGTTGCCGAGGGGGGCCTAGTCTGGTGTGCGGGAGCGAAATTTACCCCCAGACCACGGCGGCGTGATCTGTGGTTACGCGGGCGTGGGCGTGAGCACGCTCTGTTTGGAGAGACAGGCTGGTACTGATCGTTCACTGCCGTTATTTCATCGGGAGGGTCGGTAAAAATATGTCGCGGACGTTTTTTACAACGCGCAGCGTTCGGTACGGGTTTGTATTTTGCGGCGGATACCACTAACGGACTGGGATGATTCGCAGCTTTTTCAAAATAACTAATCGTAAGTGATTTTACGTACGCCCAGATAGAAGGCATCTCCAGGTCCCTATGGAGATCGACTCTCCGGACGTACCACGGGGTACCGGTCACTTTACGTAAAACGCGGTTTTGAAGAACCTGCAACTTATGAATATTATCTTTCGATATATGCGCAAAAACGGTACTGCTATATGTCATCACGGGACGGATAAACGTCTTTTACAAAGTGAGCTTGTGTCTGAGGGGCATCTTACTCCTATGACAAAGCAACGGGTGGAGGCGACTCAAGACCACAGCGGCTTTGTTTCGCACTCTATCTATATGTGACTCGAACTTTAAATTTCGAACTTTAAAACGGCCTTTTCGATGCGCTTCTTAAGAAAGTCCGACCGCCAGCTGGAAGTGTAAATAACGGTATCGTCAGCATAACAACTTACCTCGACCCGTTTAGACCGAGGTAGGTAGTGACCTCAGTGACCTAGTCATCAATGGATGAACAGACATCGAAGAAGACTGCAACTGTCCCTTGAAGTTATTATATTGGTAATGAAATTTCATATACCTATTGTCTCAAAAACCAGCACGATTTAAATACAAAAAACTGTGACAAACTGGTCATTCAGAATTAGTAAAACCACTAGCAGTTTTTAGGTTATAGTGTTAGATTTTACAATAAAGTCTCAAAGCATACTACCGATCTGCTGGATTGTAAAATTAAGTGCCATGTCAAGCGGGTTTTTGTGTCAAAAGGACATTATAGGATGGACCAGTATGTGAGCGATGGTGATGTCAGGAATTGACACTTCTCTCTGTGCATGTATATAAAAAGATACACACGATCGAGTTTCTTGTCGGTTGTTCTCGATAACTGGGTTGTTTTCCGAACTAGTTGTAGGTAAGTGGTAGTTTTAACGCTCGTAAGCGTCTTAGGGCCTAAATTTAATAATATTTTATTTTTAATTTTCTATATTATTGTTAGTATTTTTTATTTTGTGTCTTTTTTGTTATATTTAATCTGTTTGTTCCACTAGATACCAAGATGTATTATATGGCCAATAACATTGGTGTGTATAGCGACACTTGCCGTAGACCTGCCGAATCATGTCGTAACTGCGATGGAATTAATTGCGGTAATGATCATATCCGCCGTAGCGTCTGTTGCTTACGGTAATTGACATTTAGTTATATTATTTTTGATATTCCACCTTTTTATAAGTCATCGTTACGTTGGCCATTTAATATAGATTAAAAGTGCTCTTTACTAATGCTATTATAACTAAACATACAACCGAACTTAGTATCCTCCTCCTTTTTCGAAGTCGGTTTAAAAGCTGTAGATACATTAAGAAACATAAGTAGATACATAAGCGCGTCGCCAGCGCCTTGTTAAAACTTAGCTAGCTAGCTTACTTTTGAAGGCTGCCCGTCAATCCACACGTAACCAAATAACATATAACTATTTCTTTTACACCACCGATATTGAGAATACGCCATCTTACTTCCACATTTCATCTAAGACAGTGTGGCGTTACAGTATTACTTTACGTATGAGTGCGTTATCGTACCATTTGTTTTGTCAAAATATCATGTAGGTAACGTATGTACAGCTTTTTAGTTATAATATTGTAGGAGCTTCGGCTCACTACTAGAATATTCTAGACTAACACGACAGCGTAATAATAATACTCGGAGTGCGTAAAATAGACTGTTTATTAAAATGATCATAAAAGGTATTATTTATACAGACACGCGATATTTCATTTATTTGTTCAATTGTTTGAACGATATTCTATTTACAAAAGTTTCAGCCAGTCTGCCAGAGAGGATGACATTCTCGGTAGCTACAATATCATTGCTCTTTAGAGCATATCATTTCAATGAGTACCTTAGAAATTATCAAATATTTTAAATTACGCGCAACAAAGAAAAAGTATCGAGATTAATGGTGGTAGAGCCACGCTGAAACTATTACTGGTTTTAGCATGAATGGGTCGGCTCGCCCGGGGCAGTACCACCCTCTCACAGAAAACCGATGTGAAGTAACAATGCGGTTGCATTGTTGCGTTTCGTTCGGTCAGTGAGAGCGCCGGAGGCCCATCCCCTCCCCTCTCCTCGCTCCTCTTCCACTCCATCCCCTAACCCTTCCCCCCAAAGTGTGGCAAACGCACTTGCGACTCCTCTGGTGTTGTTGGTGTCCATGGACGGTGGAGAGCACTTAACATGAGGTGACCCACCTGTTCGTTTGCCACCTATTACATAAAAAAAGAAGATTTTTTATGTATTTTAATGACTTTGGTAAATGGTATAAGTATATCTTAGTGGAAAAAAGGGATCTAAATAATTTAAACTCTCATGACGTGACATCCATACGAAGCCGGTTTTAACTAGTAGTACTTAGTATTTAGTAGCTTTACTTGTAATACATAAATACACTTCTTCAAGGTCTTGGAATGTCTACGTTGTTCACGTCGACGGGCATAATGGGTGACGTTATGCCGTGTGCTGATTTACCTCTATTCCTGATGTCCGGAGCATTCCTCAGAATATCCTCGATGCCGTTCTGGTTATATCCAGTTAAATATATCTCACATTTCTATTACGCGATGGACGCTGTTAGCAATGTGTATTGGAGACAAATTGATCACATAGGTAAGTCGTAAGATCTTTATCATACTGAAAACTTTTGTAGCATTTGAATATCAATGTACGAATTAAATCGTTATCCAAATGCACTATCTGATTTGTTATTTATTTGTCTGTATCGTATTACATTAGTAGTCATGTAAATTAACATAGCCTATATAAGCAGTGCCCGCGGCTCCGTACGCTTTAGTTAATATATGTGTATTTATTTAAAAAAAAAATAGCAGTTTACTTATTTTACATAGTTTACTTATTTAATTTTAGATTTAAATAAATAGAGAAAAATGTATGAAAGTCGCAGGAAAAATGGAGAATTAAAAAAATGTATTATAAAGTTGACTCATATCATTCGGGTAGAAATAGAAAAAATATCTGTATATAGAATGTTATCTTTTGCAATTGTTATTTCTTGTAATAAATATAGAGTTATAGGAAAATGATGTGAAGATTTATTTGTATAGTTCTGAAATATTTACACAAACGTAACGATCAGTTGTACGTAACAGAAGTAGATTTATAACAGCGCCATCTTATAGCGATTTGTGATAAAACGGGTAGCATG
>MU160793.1:47643-60100 GCA_015888305.1 Antheraea pernyi | reverse complement strand
CCCTCGCACGCACCCCCCGACACCTCCCCACCCTCGGCCCAAGCACGACCTTCCATCTCCACGTGCTTCCACTTGGACAACTCCTCGGACGCTGGTACCGTCTCACTGGTCTGTCAAATATTTCAAAACTTACGTCCAGTCAAACTTCTACAGACATGGTGGAAAAAAATCATGTGTCCACACGCGGTACAAGTGAAATCTTCAAATATAAAATATTCGTATGCAACAATACACCATGCTCGTATGACGCCTTTTCCCAAGTCTTAGTAAAACGCTGGTGCACGCGTCCACGTACAGACATACACACGTACAGCTCTATAAACCAGAGCTAGTATATATAGTAAGTAGTAGGGATGCACATCTGAAAAACTATCGATATTTTTGTTCATGAAATATATCGAACTGTTATACCGATGTTAAACGATATATCGAATAGATATACATTTTCGAGTTTATGAAATAGCTTATTGAGTGACATTATTTAGTAAACATTCTATCGTATATCGAATAAAATATATCTATTTCTCTATAATATTTATACCGATATTTTTTTGAATACACGACAAACGATACACGTATTTTTTTAATACTATATAAAACTTAACGTTTGTCTACAATCGACAATGTCGATGACATCGTCAACGATGAGCCAATGTCGATATAGTCGAAGACGGTAAACACGTTAAACCGGGAGGCACTAGTTCTCAAGTGCGTATGTATGCGCCGGAATACACCAACAGGTTCTTGGCGTCCGACTTTCAACTTGGCAGAGATAGCCAGTAAAATACCACCATGGTTTCCCATTACAATGTTTCCCTTCTACTCAGTTGCTAGGATTCGAACCTACGTCCATCGATGGTGTGTCCGAATACAATGTCAACCGTGTCATGATCACTTCAACTTTAGCTTACATACTCGCTTTTTAGAGAGCTACAATCTTCGATCAACAATAACTACATAAAGGGTGACGTACAAAATCGAAGCTAAAAGCTGTCCGCGTAAATATATACTTATATGTAGCTAGCTATTTGTTTACTAAGAAAGGGAGAAAAAAAGTTTTAAAACGGTTTTAACTTTAACCTAATTACAACCATAACACCTAGTAATAAAGTCACAAATGTTCAAAATATTATCTAATACTTACGATAAAACGAGCAAAGCAATAAATTACTCCCCTCACAGATGAAAAGACAACATAAACAACATTTAGTTGTGAATTCAACCTTAACATGTAATGAATAAAGTACGTTTTCCCGTTATTGTGCGTGGTGAGGCCAAACATTTGTATCACAGGTTTAAAATCGGTAATTTTATTCGAAATTTGATATTATTTGTTAGTTTAAAGCTTAAAATATAATTTATTCAACATGTATTTAGCGAAAGTAAGATACTCCGGCCGTTAAATTGCTTTTTCGGGTATTATCTTTGCATCTTTTGAATACACTGCGGCATGTGAAACGGGCTTACATTGGCTGTGTTTCAAACAAACTAAACAAAATAAGGGCACACATTTCAAGTGGGTAAACCGAGACGTATTTTTCGCGCCGACCCTTTATCTAGTTAGTTATTGCTGATCGAAGACTACAATAAAAGGCAATGCAACATTACCTCGAGAGCATGTTCGTAGGTGTATTTATCATCGAGGAATGGCCTGAATGAGGGGTCTTCCTCGAGGTCGAGGGTCCCCGCGATGACGGAGCAGGTCATGTCCCTCGCGGGGTCCACTATCAGGTAGCTGCGCTCGACTTCCGCTGGAGGACTCATCGGAGACGTCTTCGTTGTTTCGCTCTGAAAACATAATTTACATGTGAAACGTCTATTGGGACCGTATGCCGTCACGGTAAACGGCATGACGTTCTGTTATGCCGTGATACACTCACTCTCTATGCCATCGCTCTCGTATATGTGCACGCGCATATACTTAAAGTTACCGACCTTTTTAATTTAGATTAATTTTGGGGTATCTTTTATTATTTTTTAAAATTACTACAGCTAACCTCACCTCAATTCCTTAACTTTTATAGATAAGCGTTATCTTATCCTATATTACTCAAGATAATACTCGAGAGAAGTTCTCCATACTACAATAGAAGTCTCGTTATAATCAGCTCGGCCTAATCTGTGACTAGTCTTAACAAACTAGAGACGCTTCAATTTTGTTATAAGTCTTCATTATATGCAACTGGCAGAGCTATATACGATCAGGCTGCGCTAAAAATACCAAGCATATTGTTAAAATAATACAACTGGCTATGGAATTAATCTAAATATTATAAATCGGAAGTTTGTTATTTGAGTGTCCGTAATTTTTCTCTTTGTACGTACGTGTATGTTTATGTGTAACTGTGCATATACCTATCCGTGTATGTCTACATTCGCGAGCACAAGTGTAAGTGTGCGTGTACATCTTCGTGTAAAAGTTTAAGTGAGCATGTACATCTGTGTGTGTATAAGTAAGCATGTACATCTGTGGGCACAATTGTAAGTGAACATGTACATCTACGGGTGCAAGTGTAAGTAAACATGTATATCTGCGGGTACAAGTGTAAGTGAGCACGTACATTTGCGGGTATGAGTGTAATTGAGCACGTACATCTGTGGGCACAATTGTAAGTGAGTACGTACATCTGTAGGTACAAGTGTAAGTGAGCACGTACATCTACGGGTATGAGTGTAAGTGAGCACGTACATCTGTGGGCACAACTATAAGTGAGTACGTACATCTGTAGGTATGAGTGTAAGTGAGCACGTACATCTGCGGGTACAAGTGTAAGTGAGCACGTACATCTGCGGGTATGAGTGTAAGTGAGCACGTACATCTGCGGGTACGAGTGTAAGTGAGCACGTACATCTGCGGGTACAAGTGTAAGTGAGCACGTACATCTGCGGGTATGAGTGTAAGTGAGCACGTACATCTGCGGGTACAAGTGTAAGTGAGCACGTACATCTGCGGGTACGAGTGTAAGTGAGCACGTACATCTGCGGGTACGAGTGTAAGTGAGCACGTACATCTGCGGGTACGAGTTTAAATGAGCACGTACATCTGCCTGTACATGTACGTACCTCGCGGTGGCGGGTGGGGTCTATGAAGGTGGCGAGGGTGTCGGCGAGCGCGTCGGTGAGCAGGTAGGTGGCGGCGCGCGGGTCCGTGATGACGTAGGTCTCGGGGGGCGCGGACTCGTCGCACGACGAGTTGTTGTCGGCGCACGACACCTCGTCGAGGGTGGAGTCGGCCGCGTACGCGTGCCGCTCCGACGACATATCCAGTTTTTCCTTTCCTGGCGATTCATTCATTCCAAATCTCAACCTCCAACTAAACAATTTGTACCATTCATCACAATCAACTGAAACTCATTTATATGATACACTATTGGCATTCAGAGCACAGTTAATTCGCAGTATCGAGATGCCAACTTTTAGTTGTCATAAAGGAAAATGTCAATAAAAAAAAGTAGTGTACCGCCCGTTCAAGCTAAAGATCAAGACGCACTCACGTCAGAATCGGTTTCCTACAATAAAGGAATACATTCATAACATGGATCAGTGGGTGCTGGAAATTTAACGGTTTATGTTGTACCTGCCAATAATGAAGTTAAGCAACCAGACAAAGGTTAAGAAGAGTGCGGCGCCTTTCTTTACTTTATACGGCGCACACTTTGGGAACCTCTGCTATAGCATAATAAAGTTGATTTTCGTTTCTGTCTATGTTCTAATACTGTTAAACTACGCATCATCGATATTTCGGTATTGTTTTCACTATTTTTAGAACGAGTAAAAGTATTAAAGTAACTAATATCTGTATCGTGTTAATAATCGTATTAAGATTTCCAAAATCTTTTTTTTTTATTCGTATGATTCTATATATAGTAGTTTTACCGTTATGGTGAGGAGAATGGTGGTGGTGGTGCGAGTGGTGGTGGTGGTCGAGCAGACGGCACAGCGCGTACGGAGCGCAGGGGGCCGCGCGCGACACGTACCGTTCCCACTCGCCGCCCACTTCTGGACCATAAACATATATAACAATTATATTACATAAAAAAAAAAGAGGGTGTGACGTAGAGAGACACGATAGACGTGAAACTTTTGTATTACCACAGCGCGTACGGAGCGCAGGGGGCCGCGCGCGACACGTACCGTTCCCACTCGCCGCCCACTTCTGGACCATAAACATATATAACAATTATATTACATACAATAAAATACATACAAAAAAGAAGGGTGTGCCGTAAAGAGACACGATAGAAGTGAAACTTTTGTATTACGGGGAAACATTTTAATTAAACCGTAAAATTTCAGAAACTGCTAAAAATTTAATTCAGCTCATTTTCGATTTCGACGTGTACCAAATCCCTGATATACCTTTCAAATTTTAGGTCTAATGAAATTAAAATTGGTATCTCAGGACATGACAAACCTTATGGATTTTCTAAATCGGTTCGTCAAGTTCAGAGATACCAAACATTTAAAAAAATGCAACCAGATATAAAATCTCTCTTTTAAAATCGGTTAAAAATAAAATAATTTAAGTCGAATTCTTTATCTTTTTTAAACTGTCCCTTCAACTTTATTTTTTTAATTTTTTTGATGTTTTTATTCCACTAAACATATCAGCCCCATTGTTCCCTAATCTTTCTAGATCCATCAGGAGGGTCACTGATGACGTATCATTTTACCAAGTCGTACAGCATCTTGACAAATACCATATGTTCTGGCAACTACTTCTCATACTACTCATCAGCTACTTTTTTCACATACATCGCAGTTGGGAGATACCACTTTTGTCATTAAGTATGCAAAACTTCTCGATGGATCGATATTGTCGGTTTAGGTTCCTTCAAGTTTGCCCACCGCCGCATGTCACGAGTGCGGCGCTGAGACGGACACCGCGTAGCACACTCTCTCTGAGGTAGGGAACGATTTCTCGCTGCCGGCCGTGGTTTCGGCCATGCTCGGCAGCGAGGAGGGATGGACTGCTGTGGCCTCCTTCTAAGAGGAAGTCATCTCGCAGAAGGAGGCGGCGGAGAGGGCCCGCGAGGATGATCCGCAAAGTGGCCCTGTCCGCCAAAGGAGAGCAGCAAGGAGGGGGAGGAGGAACGCTCGCCCCCTCCCATAACCGAGCCGAACCTGAGGAGATGGGTCGGGGGACCCGTCTCCTCATTGCACAGGAGAGGCCGACGAGGGGAGACGACTGGTTGTGTACCCAGTAGTCTCTCTATAGTAGGACGAAGCCTGGCGTTCACTCGCAAGGCTGCCGCAGGGGCGGTTTCTCAGGTAGACACCAGGTTCGATCCCTGGCCGCCCCTACCATGCGGCGGACGGTACACCGTGGGGTTTCAGTCCGTGCGAGTCGGACATAACCCACTCTCTCCCCCGAGAGGGTGGCGTATCCATAAAGGATTCCCCCCCCCCTCACAAAAAAAAAGGTTCCTTCAAGTTTACTTTAATATATTTTTTTAATTGCTTTTATTATTCGAAAAAAAAGGCTACTTTTAAAATATATAACCTTAAAACCCAAAATAATAGTTTTTAAACGCAGTAAAATCCGAGTACAACTGTGATTTTAGGTATACATTTATATCGGTAATAATTACGTATAGAGTCATGCGCCCCCACCCCATACACCAAAGTTAAGTGAAAATTCCTGAAATGACATACGCCGTTATCGAAGTAACTTTTAAAGCTACAAATAGACGAATCTATTTGCAAAATATTAAGAAATAATATGTAAGTACATACCTTCATAGTTATTGACTGAGGTGTCATTTATGTTGTCGTTCAGCAGCTCGTGCTCCTCCGAGTTGTGTTCTATGAACTCGTCCTGCGAACAACAACTTAGTTAAGCTTATAAGAAATGTTTGTATAAACATATACGGTGTTATCACAAAAAGGTTAAATACGTATTGAATACTTGCTTTAAGAAGGTTTCGAATTAAACGCACCGTGCCCGCCCGAGGCAAGTTCGCGTTATCCTTTTTCGCAAGTCTAACCTAACGTAACCAAAGCGAGATAAAAGAGCAAGATAGTGAACGTTCAGCGACCACGGTGCATTTAATTCGAAACCTTTCTAAAGCAAGTATTCGATACGTATTTCACTTTCTTTTTAATAACACCGTTAAAGCCTAATATACTGTAGTTTAATTAACTCGAGACGATAAAGTTTACATATATAAAAATCAATTGCATTAACGCATTTTTAGTACTTAGAATCACTTATGTTCAGGAAAATACTATAAGAGCTAGTAACACGTTTGAAGGGTTTTGGCACGTTTGGGTTTGGTTCAGATTTTGGCCTGAATTTTCTCTCAAAATTCTAATTTATATCTTTGGAGCAAATTGATCACAGATAAAAACAGTAATATTTGGGAAAATACCGGAAGAGTTGATAACAAACTCGATATGGCTTTTCTAAATTTAATCTATACTAATATTATAAAGCAAGAGGGTTTGTATGTTTGTTTGTTTGGTTAAACAGGCTAATCTCAACTACTGGTACGATATGAATTTTTTTTTCAGTGTTAGGTAGCTCATTTATAAAGGCTGTATATCTTCACGCTAAGACTAATAGGAACCAATGAAGAGTGTTTCAAAATTGGGTTTCTTTTTCTTTTTGCGAGGTTCCGCTGCATGTTAGCCCAAAGTAGCTGTTCCACGCGGACGAAGTCGCGGGCATAAGCTAGTGATTTAATATACATTCCTAAATCTCATTTCGGTTTAAAAAAAAAACAAATAGCGTTATAATACTCTGGGTTGAATGGACTCCTTAATAAGTTTCGCATAAAACTGTCATACGTTTTGATTTTTTTAATTAATTATATTGTGCATTATTTATATTGAATGTGGTAGCTATTACTAGTATCAGCATGAATGGGTCGGCTCGCCCGCGGTACTACCACCCGACACACAGAACACCAACGTGAAGAAATACTGCTTGCATTGTTGCGTTTCGTTCGGTCAGTGAGAGCGCCGGAGGCCCGTCTCCCTTCCCTTCCTCCTTCCTCCAATACAGGCTGGCAACGCACTTGCGACTCCCCTGGTGTTGCTAGTGTCTATGGATGGTGGTGATCACTTAACATCAGGTGACCCACCTGTTCGTTTGCCTCCTTTGATATAAAAAAAAACTGAGTAAGAGTTGTCCAAGTTGTATTGATAATCGACCTGAAATAGTAAAAAAACCAACCTTCATCTAGAGGATTCTCAATTGTTATATACTCGTTGGTGAGAGTGTTAAGGAGCATAGACTGAAAACAGAAAACAGCATTTACATGTATGCTAAATCACTGTAACTCTTAAATGCAAGATTTCTTAATTTTTACCCAAGACATCATTTATTTTTTTACAAATATGGATAATACAACACTTAACAGTCCGATTAATAATATAGTAACCCTAATAAGAGGGAGTAAATTAGACTGAATATCGATACAACTTACACTATACGGCAATAACGAATAAATTAAAATGATATAATAGTAAGTAAATATTGATAAACATTTGCCAAGGATAAAAAATAGACTACGAATAAATAAGAAAATGAAAGCAAATATAATCAAGAATACTGTAATAAAATTTTACTAAATGTTATTTAAATAGTCATATATATAAAATGTGCTTAATTCTCCTTTTGAATTTAAAAGCTCGATGGTCAAATATGTCTTATTAGATGTGTTTGGATACAATCATTGTATAAATGAGTCATTATGTATTCGATATACAAATATACTGTACATAGCTGTGCTCGCGACTTCGTCTGCGTGGAGGTTTATGTAAAAACAGTGATTAATAAAGTCATCTGAATGTATTAAGTCCATTTACTTGTCAACTTTTCTCTCGTACTTACGCCACGTCGTCATTAAAACTACAATAACTTTTGATAGAGTGCACCGATTTTAATGAAAAATAGACTAAGCTAGATATGCGAGGATATGCTTTACGATACGCTGAGGGTTTATTGTGAACCCAGTACTTTAGCAGTGATGCGTGTTCATACAAACAGACAGACAATGAGCTTTAACATAGACGCGTAGAGGATTGTGCATAATTTTTGTATTTTTCTAGATAACTAGGTCAAATATTAAGTACTTATTTTTTTTAATTTATTTAGAACGAGAATCGAGTGCAGAGTATCCTCCATAAATATCGCTACTGTCTAAACATTCAGCCTGTATAAATAAAGATATATCGAGAGAAAAACATGTTTGCTTACAAAATTTTCTTTATAAACAATGTCATCCCCGTTCATTTTCCCTCTCAGCACATGCACATCACATCGCTTACTCCACACACCACTGAACACATAAAACTAAAAAAAAATCGCAGTTTACTAAAACTTAAATAACCTCACAGTAAACTAACATTTGCTAGCGGGTACGCTTAAGCTAATGAAGATTTGGCATATCTCTCGGCAAGAGTACTTTTTTGTGGGTGTCCTCTAACAACATGTATGTAAAATTTAATGATGGTAAGTACTGAAATAAAACGTGAAAGCTTTATAAACAAACTCCTTGTCGCATTTATATTATATGTTACAGTGAACATATCTATAATTATTTTCTTTTAGTCAAGGACTAAATATCTCGTACAACGACGGACTTCTGTCATTTTATTTACATAGATTGTCCGTGTAATTTTGATCACACGATAAAAGTGAAAATTCATATGATGCCTTGAACCGAGTATATCAACGTAACCGTTCGCTTTCGTTCACTATTCAACGCGTCTGAAATAGATTTTACTTTAAAAAAACATGGTCATTTCATCGCGAGGTGATGCGATCAAATAGTGATGTATATAACAAAATAGATAATTACCTTCGGTATAGTCATCGGCCTATGCGTGGGGGACAATGCAGGGCTGTACTCTAGTGGCGACTGCGGGGAGACTGGACCCTGGAACATAAATTGAAACATTATTTTTTATGGTTATCTTAGGTGTAAATATTATGCGAAACAATTAGACAAAACCTAGTGTTCTTAGAAACGAATGTAACTATCTGTGTTTGTAAAATATGTAACATGAAAAGATAAACCCGATCGCGTTCGTTGCCGGTTCTTCTCGATGAGTGGGTCTCTCTCTCTCTTCCTGACTATTTGTCCCACATGGTGGTGGGGTCAGCCTTCCGTATTGTGCTTTAACATAGACGCGTAGACGATTGTGTATAATTTTTGTATTTTCCTAGATAACTAGGTTAAATATTAAGCACTTATTTTTTTAATTAATTTATAACGAGAATCGAGTGCAGAGTATCCTCCATAAATATCGCTACTGTCTAAACATTCAGCCTGTATAAATAAAGATATATCGAGAGAAAAACATGTTTGCTTACAAAATTTTCTTTATAAACAATTCATCCCCGTTCATTTTCACTCTCCGCACATGCACATCACATCGCTTACTCCACACACCACTGAACACATAGAACTCAAAAAAATCGCAGTTTCCTAAAACTTAAATAACCTCACAGTAAACTGACATTTGCTAGCGGGTACGCTTAAGCTAATGAAGATTTGGCATATCTCTCGGCAAGAGTACTTTTTTGTGGGTAGAGGTTACTAGAGGACCTAACAACATGTATGTAAAATTTAATGACTGTAAGTACTGAAATAAGACGTGAAAGCTTTATAAACAAACTCTTGCTTTATACTCAAAGCTTTATAAATAAGTGGATGTATATAACAAAATAGATAATTACCTTCGGTATAGTCATCGGCCTATGAGTGGGGGACAATGCAGGGCTGTACTCTAGTGGCGACTGCGGGGAGACTGGACCCTGGAACATAAATTGAAACATTATTTTTTATGGTTATCTCAGTTGTAAATATTATAGGAATGACTGAAACAATTCGATAAAACCCAGTGTTCCTAGAATCGAATGTAACTAACTATCTGTGTTTGTAAAAATAAATATGTAGCATGAAAAGATAAACCGGATTGCGTTCGTTGCCGGTTCTTCTGGATGAGTGGGTTTTTGTCCGAATTTTTAAATCACCTACGGTGTAATTATAAAAAAATTAAATACTAATTTTTTTTATAGTCGCAGATAAGGCCACCGGCTTGTAATTGGTGCTTCCACGACAGCAGTGCCTGCTGTAACTCAATACGGCTATCCGTGCAGAGTGTGAGAGTCGATGAGTGGGTCGTTTGTCCGAATTTTTAAATCACGTACGGTGTAATTATAAGAAAATTAAATACTTTTTTTTTTTATAGCCGCACGGCAAAATGATTTCATCATGCCTGATGGTAAGCACAGTACAGTCCAAAAACAATGGCGATATATGTCGTCGTTAAAATTACAATAACTTTTGATAGAATGGACCGATTTTAATTAAACAAAGACTAAGTTACTCCCGAGAATATGCTTTACGATATTCTTAGGAGGTGTTATCATGAACCCAGTACTTTAGCTGTAATGTGTGTTCATATAAACAGACAGACATAAAAATGATTGAAATGTATTCTATTTTTATTTTTTATTGTAGCACGGCAAAATGACTGCATCATGCCTGATGGTAAGCACAGTACAGTCCAAAAACAACGGCGACCACCGAGTGACACACTATCCATCGTCGGTCTGCTGGATATGCACAGGCTGATCCCGAAACGCGACCCGCAGATGCGAATCACTATGACGGGCTGTTCCGCAATATACATGGTGGTTGCGACCCAGTCAGGCTGTAGAACCCTACCACCCCACTGTCGCCATTGCCTCGTTCGTTACTCAGCAGGGTGCACCGCGTGCAGGTGAGGTTGGCTTGGGTGTCTCAAGTCTTATGATGTTATTCGACACCCCTTACGTATATACGTATTGAATACATGCTTTAAAAAGGTCTCGTATTAAATGCACCGCGGTCGCTGAATGTTCGCCATCTTACTCTTTCGTCTCCCTTTGGTTACGTTAGATTAAGACTTGCGAATAAGGATAACGCGAACTTGCCTCGGGCGACGGCGGTGCATTTAGTAAGAAACCATTTTAAAGCAAATATTCAATACGTATTTAACTTTTTTATAATAATACCGTTATAGTTTTGACATTAGTCTGGTTTTCACATCTATTCGTACTTGGAGCAGTAATTCAAATCAAATACACTTTATTCAATTTAGTCCCTGAGAAGGCACTTATGAACGTCAAAACTACCACCGGTTCGGAAAACAACCCAGTCATCGAGAAAAACCGGCAAAAAACTCGACCTGGTTTTTCTTTTTAACAAATGTATATAATGTAATTACATTACATAGTATAAAATAAAGTCTCCTACCGCGTCTGTCTGTCTATCTGTTCACGATAAACTCAAAAACTACTTAACGGATTTTCATGCAAATTTCACCAGTGGATAAAGTGATTCGTGGGGAACGTTTTGGTATATAATATGTCAATGTCAATTTTTAATCAGGGCGGGACAACGTCTGCCGGGCCCGCTAGTTTAGAATATATTAGGTACATGTCACAAAATTTTTTAATGGATGCATAGAGATGAGTCAATTCCAGACTTCACCGTCGTTAACAATTATACCTGATGAATTGTTAAAGAGTTGCAATATTCACAGAGGTGACCGAGTATTCGGTTCTGGTTCTAAATCAATTAATCAATTAACAAAATAGGTACTTAATATTTGAGTTAATTATCTCGAGAAAAACAAAACTGATATATACACTCAACGTCAGGTGATTTACGCAAAAACGAACTGGTGTAGTAGTTGTTGCACGCATATCGTGCCTTGGTTAAATTGTTCGTTCAAAGATATAGTTTGTTAAAATTTTATTTCCACGTGCGCGATTACTTTAATTGCGATTAACACTAATTAAATACATTACAACTATTATTAGTAAAAATGTCTTTTACGAACGAAGAATACTGGGGCAACACTAGGGGTGTCTCAAGTGCGTTGCCATCCTGTGTTTGGGGGCAGGGGGAAGAAGGAGCCGCGCAGCACAATTTGTCTGAGTGTGCTGCGTGGGGGGAGCAGCGCCGCCTTCTGGCGGCGGCGGTAGGACCGAACTTATCGCTGCCGAGCGTGGTTTCGGCCATGTTCGGCAGCGAACAGGCTTGGCGAGCGATGGCCTCCTTATGCGAGGACGTCATCTCGCAGAAGGAGGAGGCGGAGAGGGCCCGCGAGGCAGACCCTCTAAGTGGCCCTCTCCGCCAAAGGAGGACAGGCGGAAGGAGGAGGCGCTTCGCCCAACTCCTCCCGCCACCGTAGCCGGACCTGAGGGGGTGGGCCGGGGGGCCCATCTCCTCATTGCACAGGTCCGGCGGACGAGGGGGGGCAGCCGGTGTGTGCCCGGTCTGTCCCTCTATAGGTAGGAGCCCGGCGGTCACCTTCCGCCGGGCGGACCGTGGGGGCGGCTCTACAAGGTTGATTAGCTTGTTCGATCCCTTGCCGCCGTCTTATAGCAGTCTGTCGTTTCACCGTGGGGCTTTAGTCCGTGCGACTCGGACATAACCCACCCTCTCCCCCGGGA
>MU160793.1:3706-32442 GCA_015888305.1 Antheraea pernyi | reverse complement strand
GTTCAGCAGCCCCAGGAGATTTGGACCGGAGAGGTTCTGTTGCTGACTGCACACAAACACATATCTATTATAAACACGTTGATCATAAATGTCTTGTTCATCATCGCACAATGTTAGAATATTACTTATTTCTAAGTATACCTATATACCTAGATTGTAGTTACTTTGTGGACCAATAAATAAAATGACAGGCCACAGGTTTTCTCGTCTCATTATGGTGGTCCATTGGTGACCAGAGCGCTAGATCTTTTTACAATTGTAAAAGTTAGCGCATGGCTTCCTAAAAGCAACATGTGATTGTGATGTGGTAGTCAAAGAGTTACTTGTTAAATACATAGTGTCTCAAAATGAACACACCGTCTCTAATTTATAAATAACGTATTAATAGTAGGGGGCCGTTCAAGTATTACATAAGCAGTTTTCTTGTAATTTCTGACCACCCCCACCGCCTGGTCAGCAAAAGTAAGCAATGCTCTTACCCCGCCCCCTTAAATATTGCTGACGTAATCACTACCCGGACCCCCCATACCCTATGTCATCAAAAATAAGCAAATCAAGGACCCCCCATCAGTGGTTACGTAATACTTGAATGGCCTTTAGTTAGTTTTATTTTATGCCATAGTAGCTTATAGTATACAAAATAGTTAAAGTATGATTAAATCTTACTAATGCATTAAATATCATTATGGAAAACTAGACTATATAATTCTGCATCATGTATTTGAAAGGGTTGTAATAGTAAGATTTTCTAAAACTTCGAGTTTAACCAAAATACCTGTCAAAGATATTTGGAAAAGTATTAAGTATTTTCTATTAAAAAAAAACCCTTACTTCATAATATTCTGCTTAAGAAGCATCCGTTGAATATTTTCAGCATTGGGCATAGCGTCACCCATCACGGAGACAGCTGGTGAGGCCATCGTGTGCTGCGGGAACTGCAACGAAGGTCCCAGAGCACCCAGCCCCAGCTCCGCACCCATCGGCGTGCCCACTTGGCTCAGCCCAAGCAGTGGGGAATCCGTCGCTATCTGCAGCGGCGTCGTAAAGTTTGTCTGTAGTAAACTTGAGTTGATCACGGGCTGGATAGGAGCAGTCGGCATGGAAAGGGGTAAACTAGCTGCCAGCGGAATCTCCTGTTTCACTTCGATGGGCCTCTCAATAGGTCGTTCGATTGGCCTCTCAATAGGTCGCTCAATTAGCCTCTCGATTGGTCGCTCGATTGGCCTTTCAATGATACGCTCGATGGGCCTCTCAATAGGTCGCTCAATTATCCTCTCGATGGGCCTTTCAACAGGCCGATCAATAGGTCGATCGGTATGCCTCACATCAGTCATCTGCTGATCGACGACAACGGTCTGCGTCGGTTGAAACGAAGCAACCACCGAGTACTGCTGAGGAACTTGATTACCCGTTTGGGTCTGAACCGGCTCGTTTTCAGGCAACCCGTTCAATTGCGGCTCTCGAGATATAATATCCTTTGGTATTTCGACCGGTTTATCCAGTTCGGGTATGGATTTGTCCGGTTCAGGTATGGGTTTCTCCTCCGGGACGTTCTCGCCGCGATCGACAACGGGGCTGACTAGGAACCTGGATATCTTTCTGGTGGGCTTGTTGTGGGCCTTCCGGTCGCCGTTCGTCGACTCGGTGCTGCCGGAACGTTCCGGTGCTATTGATCCGCCATCGGATTGATTTGAACCTATAAAATAGCATCTCATTTCACAACACCATTTGTGACTCATTCACAAACATTTATAAAGTTCACAAGACATTGAGGAGATCTCATACAATACTCATTATTAATAATTTAAGCAATTTAATATTATTTAATATTTGTATGGTCACACTAAATATGTCATGTAACTTATAATATTAATTAAATTAAATGTATAACACATAAAAAAGTTTATTTTATGTCCCTGCATTCTTTTGAGAAAAGCACTATATATGCCTCGGTGAAAATGACAATTGCCTGTCTCGTATTAGAGACGTACTCATCTACGGCTCGGCCTTCAAACTCATATTCGACCTGCAATTGCCGATTTCACGGCCTTTGCAATAATTTACTAATAAAGAACATATTCTATTTATCTGGATATGTAACCTTGTCAATGTTAAGCCTGAGTGCGGAGTGATGTGCCGGATTGAGCACTGGTGTGACTCCAGGATTGGTCACCAGTTGATTCACTATATCCTTGATCAGCTCCATGAATGAAGCGCTTTGCCACTCCGGCAGCAAGTTATTGGATACCTGTTCAAAACCATTTGTTAGAGCACTCAATATTTAAAGAAACTATTGGGATATCATCGATTTTAAATCTTGACAAATAGCTCCTGGGGCATTTACATGAAGCGGAGAACGAAAAAAAGGTGAGGTTCTGAAATTCGTTCATATTCAGTCTATTTGTACTTCTAGTAGTATTTTTAAATTACAAATTAAATTATTGTCGATTTTGATTATTGTTATTAATTTTAAGTTTTGTTAGTCTCGAACAGATGGCGCTTTAAATTAGTTTGTTGACAGAAAAGTGTACAACCGATTGTTATAGATATTTCATAGATGGCGCCACGTTTCAATTTTCATTCAACATGTAATAACTGACCCACGGCAACGCGTGGTCGGATGAGCTAGTATAAGATATAAATGTCGACCCAAATGGTCTACAATAATTTTAGATAGACCATTAAAATTAATACATGGTGTCTGGTATTATATATGTGGGTAAGTAATTCGTACCAATACCGACGCTGAATAGTAATGAGGTATATAACCTATAGACGATGCGGTGCTGATCTTCCTGGACACGGTGTCAATGTGCGAGGGTTTAGCCACGACGGTTTCCTGCACGTGTTCCACCGGGCCAGGGTCCGGGGGCTGGTCGTAGGCGAGCTCGGCCGCTATGTTGTCGTGGCTCGCCGTCGGCGTCGTGCACTCCGAGTTGTCCTGGTTCGAATCCGTCAGATTCTCTTCGCGTTCCGTTGTCTCAGAGTCGTAATCAGTCTGTAAGTTTGTTCTCTATATTAGTTTCATATTATATCATTATGCTACGCCCATGCCTGCGTCAATCGCCACGAAATTTTAATATGGTGACACTAAATGTCATGTAACTTTTAATATTAATTAAATTAAATGTATAAAAATTATGCTTCGTTTTCCTGCATTCTTTTGAGAAAAGCACTATATATGCCTCAATGAAAAAGACAATTGCCTGTCTCATAGTAGTGACATACTCACCTACGGCTCGGCCTTCAAACTCATATTCGACCTGCAATTGCCAATTTCACGACCTTTGCAATAATGTATTAATCAAGAACATATTCTATTTATCTGGATATGTAACCTTGTCAATGTTAAGCCTGAGTGCGGAGTGATGTGCCGGATTGAGCACTGGTGTGACTCCAGGATTGGTCACCAGTTGATTCACTATGTCCTTGATCAGCTCCATGAATGAGGCGCTTTGCCATTCCGGTAGCAGGTTGTTGGATACCTGTTGAAACAAATTAGTCAGAGCACTCAATATTTAAATTGACTACTGGGATATCATACATTTCAAATCTTGATGAATAGCTCCTTGCTGTTTGTATTAGTAATTAAATCAGTACCCTTTTTTATTCTTTACTACCTAACTGCCCTAGCTTCGAATGGGTATACTAATAAAGAAAATTAGACCAAATTTTCCTAATACAGTAAGTAACCTAACCTACGCAAATGAAATTAAATCAAGTGGCAACAGAACAACTGTGCATCAATCATTTATTTTTTTCTAGTTTTGGCAAATGACATTTTATTAAAAAACAATATTATGATATAGTGACTGCACTGTGTCTGAAGCAGAATGAAATGCAGAGAAATCTATAATCCACTCCAGTCTACACTTGCTGCTATCATGTCAAGTCTCCGTAGCTGGATATACCCTGGGTAATACCAAAATACAACAAACTAAAAAATAGTCACAGTGACGGATTTGTGACCATATTCATATACATCGTGACTCGGTTGGGTACACATCGATACTACCCAACTTAATTATTCGATATAGCCAGATTGATTCCAGAACGTAATACAGCTAGGTGCGGCACAAAAGCCGTTGCTACACCTTATCATATCCTACTACCCTTGTAAAGCTTGTTGTACTAAGCTTGTTTCAGTACAAATCACCATAAGCCAGCAAGAGTCCCACTGCAGGGCCACGAGCCTCGTTCCGAAGGAAAGTATGTCCTGAATAATCATCCTAACAACCCACAACACATTCTCGATTTCAAACACCAAGAAATCCACAGTTCTATATTGTTTCCATATACGGTGGTACTACAACAACATTTCCCAGGGTTCAGGTTTCCTCACGATATTTTCCTTCACCGTCAGCCGATAGTGTTACCAATTGAAATTAGTAAATGTACACGAAATCCGAAAAATTCGTTGGTACAAGCCGAGGTCGAACCTGCGTACATCGAAATGATATTCTAATGATCTAACCATGACACCACCATGAATCTTTTCTGTTTTTTCTCTTCATATCTTCACATAACTCATATTGAAAATGGTAAGTTGTGGTAATAGTTTCTAAAACTTTGACAAAGAAATCGGATCAGATTAACCTCAAATTTAACCAGTTGTATCAGAAATTGAACTCAAGTGGACCTCAGTCTGGTTGACATGAATTTTTTTTTTTCAATACTAACAAGATTACTGGCAATCTCCTCAGGGTTCACATCGGTGACGTCGAACTTGAAGGTGACCGTCTTCGACTTGGACTCGAGCTGGCACTCGACCACGGACGCCTCGTTCACCTCGAGCACAGTCAGCTTCGGAAGCTTGTCTTTCTCGCGGGAACGTTTCTTGGAGCCGCGAGATTTCTTATCGCTCGATATTGGCGACGAGATCGCTGTACCTAATTTTTAATAAAATACGTCTCTTTAAACGTCCACGTTATTGAGGTAAATAATTATAACAATTGCTCTTATATATAGTTAAATAATACCTCATAGAGTTGAAAAAAAAACCTCACAAAATTTAAATTTTCAGTTCAGATATAACTGGGTATATCCGCGAATTAATGTACAAATTAATTGAAGACTTCATTTTTGAAATCAATGAGCTCCTTAAAACTAAACGTTGAGAAATACGAGAAAATATATTTTATTTTTTTAATCCATGTTAGATTATAAGTTCAAATAAACTTATTATTACAGATCTATCTTTTATAAATGTAGGGTATTCTTATTATTATTTATTATTACTATAAATTAAAATTGATTAGGGGCGGCAATCAGTTTGGCTTTTACAATGAATTCTTTGTATTCTAAATAGATAAATTATGTCAATTATGTATTACTCAATGGCCAACAAAACGAATGATTAGTATCAGAGGAGGAGGTTGTTTTTCATATCGTCAAGAATTGTTTTTATGACATTAAAAATTAATAAAGCCCAGAAATTGGAGTTAATCAATTTGACAAGTGTAGCATTTATTCATTTACAATTAATCGGGGGAGGATTGAAGTCCATGAATTCGAAGTGGTGCTCTTTTTTGGTTCTCCGGCCTATGTAACCATGTTTATGAGCAATAAAGTTTGAAATTCATTATTAAAATTATACTGATAAATGATTTCTACAATAGGAACAGTTTAGGGTGTTACTATCATACTGTACAAGACCACTAAGTGAACAATTGGGTAAACATCAGTGACGAAATTTTCAATTATTGCATAAAATAACAGTGGCTGAAAATTGACCTCTCTCCATACTACTAATTTTCATCGAAATTCATTGTGATATTTTTAATTCGATATATTCATGACGATACTGACCTTCTGGTTGTGACTCCGCTTGCTTCTCCTCAACAGAACTCAGTTCAGGTTGCTTCACAACATCGGAATGCGTCGCGCCGGACGGTATTTCCGTCATCGGCGTCAAGAACTGTTCCTTCTGGACCCCGTTAGGCTGGTAACCGTTCTCAATCTGATCAGGAACCAAGTTCAGCTGCTGAGGGATTACGTCCTGTTGTTGCGGATGTGAGGATATAGGCTGGGGATGTGCTGGAGTCGGGTGCGCCTGGGCAGGAGGAATCGACTGTACGGGTTGCGCTATAGTCTGAGCAACAGGTGGAATCGACTGCGCCGATTGTGGTATCTGTTGTACCGGTTGTGGAATCGACTGTACCGTTTGCTGTTGAGACATCAGCTGAGGTTGTTGCTGTAATGTCATTTGAGAGGGCATCGATTGCACGGGCTGACTTATAGACTGCTGGATAGATTGCATTGAATGCGGTATAGAAACTGGGAGGACTGACGAGGCAGGTTGTGAGATTGACTGCGTTGATTGCGGAATGGTTTGAATTGACTGTGGAATCGATTGCATCGCTTGAGTCATCGACTGTATGGGTTGCTGTTGCATGGACTGCATTGCTTGTGACATCGAGTTTACTGGTTGCGGATTTGATTGGATGGATTGTTGTATTGACTGATTAGATTGTGGCATCGACTGGGCAGTTTGCTGCATTGACTGCATCGGTTGCGGTATTGACTGCAGTTGTTGCGGAACTGACGACATAGTTTGTGGAATGGATTGAACGACGTTGAGTGACTGTTGGACCATTTCTTGTTTGATACTCTGAGACACTGAAGTGGGTATCAAATTGTCCACCTGATATTGCATCATCTGGATCTGCTGACTTTGAGGTTGATACATTTGCAGCGGGTTGGCAGTGTAATTTTGGACGGGGGTACCTTCATGACTAGATATCTGCCTATCTTGCTGTACAACGCTAAAGTTCTGAGCCATCTGCAGATTATGCGGCAATGACTGCCCTTGCATTTGATGGACTTGATGATAATGTTCATCAGATTGAAGACATTGCTGTTTATGCAGATCGACATATTGATGTTGATATTGCAGATGGTCTATTGATACTTGCTGCTGCAAAGGAGCTTTCTGATATTCTGGTATGAGAACTTGTTGATCATGCATATCGGCGGTACTCATTTGACTCTGCTCCGATCCCTGTCGCTGATACATCGGCCTTTGAGCCCGTAGAATTTCCTCAACCTTTTGCTGCTGTTGCCCCATCAACTGTTGTTTTTGTGTCAATAAAGCTAAGCTCTGTTGGTCGATGATATTCTGTTGAGTTTGCAGTTGCAACTCTTGCTGCGCTAAATACTGTTGTTGTTGGAAATTTCTAATATGATGTGGTGATAGAGTGGATCCAGGCATTTGAAGATGCTGCTGACTCATCATTTGTTGTTGCAGCGCCCATTGTTGTTGTGCCAACATTTGCTTTTGCATATTCAGTTGTTGTTGAACTTGGGCAACTTGTTGCTGAGCTTGCGCAACTTGATGTTGTTGAGCTAGAAAAGTGGGGTCGACAGCAGCAGTTAACATTGGCTGAACATAATGCTGATTTTGCTGGAAATTAATGTATTGTTGTTGTACCTGAGCTCCTATCAAATTTTGCATATTCTTTTGCATCTCTTGCTCTTGATTTTCTTCCATTTCTTGCTGTTGTTGGTTCATTACTTGAGGGATAAACTGTTGTTGCGATTGAGGAGGCTGCGCTTCAGACTCTGATTCTTTTCTAGACTGAAGCGTGTCTGGTCGGTGAATGATCTGCGTTAATATATTCTGCAAGTTTTGTAATGACGGGTCCAAGATCTGATTTGTGACAACATTTTGTGTAGCGGAAATAACATTCTCTTGCGATGTTAACTGTTCTTCGAACTGTTTCTGTTGTATAGCTGCTGCTTGCTGCGCGATTATATTCTGTTGCTGCTGTATAATCTGCTGTTGCAGTGCTTGATTCTGATTGCTAATTTCTGTTGTCAACTGTTGGTTGAGTAACGTGGGTTGAAGTTGCGCCTGTGAAACCGTTGGTTCGAGTATTTGATGAGTTTGTCGATCTATTAAAGCTTGCCCTTGGACGGTTTGTTCCAGCATGTGCTGATTAAGGAGATTCTGTTCCATTAAGGCCTGTGACAACAATATAAATTAAAACCTTATCTTCTATATCATCTATTATGATTACATTATTTCTTATCTGAACAAATTTATTTAACCTTTGAAAGCGAATGGTATAAGAATTAAATTAAATCGTACAAACAGACAAAAGAAAACATTTATAACAATATTTACCTGTTGTTTAAGCTTATGTTCTAGTAAGACCTGCTGTTGTTGCAAGATCTGCTGCTGGTCGGACGGGGACATTCGCGCCTGCATGAGGTTGTGCTGGAGCAGCTGCATGGCGGTCTCTTCGTTGTTCAGCTGCTGGTACTGCTGCTGTAAGAGCTGCTGTTGTGCCTGAAGGAGTTGGGATTGTTGGTCTAGCCTGCCGTAAACAATAAAGAATAGTCTGTACGAAATTTACTTATCCCTAAATATCTACTTTCGCTTTGTCCCGAACGTGTATGAAACTAAGTCAAAGCTAACCGAAAATTTGAATGATTTGACAGAAAATAAAAAAACACGAATAATTGAAATCAATATATCACATCACCGCGAGGAAGAATGAGAAGGAAAATATTTTCGATATTACTTATTCAATTTATTTAGTTTCGTATACATTATCGACATACGCAAGTCTCATGGAATTTTAAGCACGTTTAAACACCGGGGCTCGTAAATTATAATGATAAGGTATAGGAGATAGACTCCTTAAATAGTATAAATAAATGGACATAGGAAAATGCATTTAGGTTAACCAGATATTGTAAATCTTATAGAATCGAATTGGAAGGAGTTTTAGGTTTTAGGTTTTACCACGTATTGGAAAAAATTCGGTCATATTGAAGACTTATTCTTTGAGTAGTCTGAGAAATTTTGATATGGTTAGCTACGTATTCAAGTGTGTAACCTGATTATGAATTTAATAATACTGAATGGGCTGCAGTAAGTGATTAACGTACAATAATTATCATGATATAAAACATACGGTACGGCTGCTAGAGGCTGGGGCCCAACTCCGTTCAGCAGACCAGCCTTCACCTGCTCCACGGGACCTGGCTGTTGGTTTTGCATCATTTTCATCTGTAAAAAAATTTATTTCAATACGTATAACATTTTTTTTTACATTAGCATGACATAGTGACCGCATTGTGGCTAATGCCTAAACACAACAAAGTGAAATAACGACAATGATCGCCCAGAGGTCAACAACACCGGTCGTCGCAATGAGACACTAAAAGAGAATCACTATGAGTAGTCTATCACTTTTATTTCATTAACAAAGGGCAGCAAACAACCAGGCGACCCATTTCATGTTAAATAGTTTCCGTGGCCCATCGACAACTGCAACAACTGCTGATGATACACGGCATAAACTGCAGTGACCACTTAGCATCAGGTGACTCACTCGCTTGCTTTTCACATGGTAGTATAAAAATAAACTTATCTTATTATTTATTACATTATCTTATCAAAGATATTTATTTTTAAACCGATTTCCAAAGATACACTACTTTATAATCCCGATGTTTTATTGGAAAAAAACAAAAGAAATTCCTAATGTTTCTCAAACAATTATTTATTACGGCTTATAAATGTGTTTGTTTGTTTGCAAATTACGCTTTCACGCTTCAAATACTCAACCAATAGTCATGAAATTTTGCACACACGTTATCAGAAGTATAGCAACGGATAAAGAGTAATACATTCATCCCGAAAAAAAAAAACTATTCTCTAACGATAGGTTAAATCTACATTACGCGACCGAAACCGCAGCAAAAGCTAGTTCATGATAGAGGCCAATGCGTTTACTGTTTCTCATTTGACTTTTAATGTTTGTTTAGTGAATCAAATCTGAGATCATTCGATTCCATTTATAACATGAACAATAACATATTTTTCTTTATCTGCATTATTCTTTGTTGTAGTTTGATATGAGAAAAAGGCAAACGAACTTTAAATTACAACTTAATAGATGTACTCGAAAAAAAAAACGACATTTTTAATATAATCACTTTATACTCACCCATTGGAAATACACTATCTTTAAGCTAGATTTTGTAAAAAAAAAACCGGCACAATCTAAATACTAGAAACTGCGACAAACTGGTGTTGCCCCATGTTTTAGACTTAGTAAAACCAGTAACATTTAGTGTTAGATTTTACAACAAAGTCCCAAAGGATATTACAGATTTGCTGGATTGCGAATTTAAGCGCCATGTTAAAGTGGTTTTAATGTCAAAAGGCTATTTTTATTATACAGTGGATCAATATGTGAACGATGGTGATGTATGGAATCGATTTATCTCTGTGCAAATATTAAAGACGTTTGTGACATGTACCTAATATATTCTAAATCTTTATATATAAATTTCTTCTGTGCGTGTGACATACGTCACTGAACTCCTCCTAAACGGCTGGACCGATTTTAATAAAACTTTGTGTGCGTGTTCTAGTGGATCCGAGAATGGTTTAGATTCACAATTGGACCCGGTAGGTGGCGTTGCGGTTGACTTTTAGGATTTTTTTTATTATCAAGGCAGGACAACGTCCGCCAGGTCCGCTAGTATTATATATATTTGTTAAAAAGATAAAGCAGATCGAGTTTCTTGCCGGTTCCTCTCGATGACTGGGTTGTTTTCCGAACCGGTGGTAGATCTGACGTTCATAAGTGTCTTCTTAGGGCCGAAATTGAATTAAGTGCTTTTTGATTTGATTTGATTTAAATTAAAATACATGTCACATGAAAGATTAAAATTGAATTTAGCTCATTTTGAAATTTAAAGCGACTCATTCATATTTCCTTAAGATAAACACGATATGTATAGTTTTTTTTAATGGACCGACCTGCCTCAACTGTTGTTCCAAGATCTGCTGCTGCCGGTTCTGGTCGATCAAGACCTCCTGATTGAACAGCATCTGGGCTTTCTTCTCGCTCCTCTCTCTGTGTAAGCAGATACGCGTATGATGACAGTACGATTTATGTGAACGTATGATTTACAGTAGTGGTAGAGTCACGCTGAAGTCATTACTGGTTTCAGCATGAATGGGTCGGCTCCCCCCCCAACACAGGCTGGCAACGCACGTGCGACTCCCCTGGTGTTGCAGGTGTCTACGGACGGCGGTGATCGCTTAACATCAGGTGACCCACCTGCCCGTTTGCCTCCTATGATATAAAAAAAAGATGAAGAAACGGCCATGTTATTTAATTTATGTTCGTTATTATACTATTCATCTTTATATCACCATATATTACAAAACAAAGCCACGTCTGTTTTGTCTGTCTGTCTGTTCGCGATAAACTCAAAAACTACTAAACAGATCTTCAAGCGGTTTTCACGAGTAGACAGAGTGATTTATGAGGAATGTTATATAATTTGTCTATTTTTGCTTATTACGTCCGCCGAGACCGCTAATATGTATAAAAAAAATCACCATGACTTTTGGTAGCACACCGGAATTCATTTTTATGGCCAAGATTTTCATGCAATTCTTTGTACCATAACTTGTGACTAGATGGTTCTACCGTACATCAATTTCTACACCGATTTTGCCATGAAAATTGGAACATGGATAATATTTACACAACCTTCATTTTCTTATAACTCGACATTTATTACGAGTAATTTTATTAAAACAAGCAATAACAAACACGTACGAGGTCGGGATCACAGTTAGTTAGTTTATTTAAAAGTGAAAAGTGGGTTCGTTTTTTTTTAACACACGATAGAAGTGAAAACTTATAAATAAATTCATTCACATTAAAGTTGCACATAGATTTATGCACATGTAAATAAATAATAGTAATATTTAAATAACACATATTATTATAATTTTTATATTTATTTCATAATTACACTTGAAATCCTACATTATTAAAGTATTACAAAACACACATACATACTATTTAATTATTATAATACGTAATAATAAAAACATAACTATTAGAACGATGCACACATTATGAGACAATAAACAAGGTTAATGACAAACGGAGACGATTATACATAATTTGGAGCATCGCCGATACGAGCGCGCGTGATGTCGAACGAAACCGAGTACATCCGAATCGACATCACTGACCCGAGTGTGATGTTTCATTTATGTTCACTGTTCATTATACCCAAAGAAGCTTTCATTAAAAACAAAAGCCGTGATTATCTCTCGGTAAAGTATCGTATATATTCATAAAGGTCCTTATAATTTTTTTAACGTACTTTTAAAATGTTACGAGCAATTCCTTCAAATGTTTGCACAACACATGAAGACGGAACAGCCGTTTGTTCGTGGGCACAGCTCCGCCGGTTCAGTCGTGCGTTACTGAACTATGATCACGCGAGGTCACAAGCCACGGAGTCACTGCCAGTCGACTGTTCGAGTACTTGGTATTTAGCTTAGTTACGGTTGCCATGACAACGGATATTAAAATCTTACGTACAGTCCGCGCCCAAAACTTTTTAGCAGTTTTGAATATAACCGGAAGACCAGACTTTGACATAATATCGTCAAGAGATTAATACAACAAAAAAAATATTATTGTTGGAATCTAAAATTGGAATTTATTTATCCTTAATTTGTATAACATATACTAGTGGGCGCCCAGTGGTCGACATTCGACCATAGTTCATTGATTTTTTAAAGTTTGAACTTTATTAGGGTTCTTTTGTCAACTTACTTCTATAATCAAAGGCTTTTATCATGGTTACTCAGTTATTATAATAATAGTTGTATGTTATAATATCATTGTTGAATGTAGAATGAAAAAGGGTAATTGGAACGTAAGAGTAAAATAATACATAGCAACCTCCTTCACAACCTTTTTTGAAGTCCTTTATTGACGGATGTCAAAATATCTTTTTTATTTACATGTGTGTATATGTTGTGTAAAATTGAAGCAGTAGTGTGAGTAATGGATATTTTAATTAATTTAATGTACTTCTAATGCATTTTATATAAAATGAATAGCTTTCTGCACTTCTCCTCCATATAAACCTTAACTATGCCAAATTTCACGTTCATCCGTTCGCCCAATTCCGTTAAAAAGGGATACAAAGTATAGGCTTCACGTATTAATATATATGATAACACGTATTTATAACTATATTTGTGTTCTGCGTAACCATATTCAGAGCCGTCAAAAAGATTGGCGAGAATTGTAGTCTAGTGGTTTGACGAATGACCAACGAATTCTTCGGAGTTTGCCTACATTTACTGATTTAAATTGGTAACAGTATCGGCTGACGGTGAAGGAAAACATCGTGGGGTAGCCTGAGACTGAAAAATGTTCTTACAGTACTGCCACTGTACGTGGGAAAACAGAACTGTTTTTCTTTTCTCAGAGTTCGAAATCGCCAACACCGCGTGGGCTGGCGCGGTGATTATACCCATACCTTTCCCTAGGAAGAGGCTTATGACCCTCCAGTGGGTCTTTTACAGGCTGATGATGATAGCTACATGCAAAACTTAAATAAGACAACACAATAGTGTCTGTTGGCGACTTTTCGCCTTGCGATTGTTAAGCTGTCGCAATGAGAATTCAAAACAAACGCTATGACGTAGTTACACTTAGAAATACTCTAACCCAGAGATGTTGAAACGGTCGATCGTGATCGTGAGTTTTCGAGAAAAAAATTGCCGGTATAGAACTATTCACAGATTTTAGTTTAGTAGGTAGGTGACTAAAACAAAATGTAATGAATAAACAACTAAAATTTATTTGATCCACAATTACGCCAGAATAAATCTTCACCCTTTTCTTTAATCGTTGTTAGCGGGAGTTACCTACATCTACGTAGACGACAATCCTGTATCATACATACTTGCAGCTTTACAGAGTCGATCGATCCTAGTCTAACAATATTTAGGTGGACCGTCAGCCGTTCAAGATTGAGCAGTGGTGCTACCTAACCACAGTTGGTAAATTTTTATTCTTCAGTTTTCTACTACAGGACTCACATGATCAGAATATAGAATTAATCTCATCACACCATCGGTGGTCAGGTTGAGTAGACAGAAATATTCACGTGTAACGTCTACCGGGAACGAATACAATTCCGTTTGGCAAATACCTTGGTAATGTATGTCTGTCAACAGTGTTTATATTGAAAATAAATAAACACCAAGTTTTATGACGTCACTACGGCAGACACTAGAACATTCTTCAAGGTATATTGTACCTATTTTAGAAGTCATACGAAAGTAAAAAGAAAAAACTCACATAGTCCTAAAACCGTTAGCACATTTCATTTCCGCATACCACTTTTAATTCGGACACCACAAATTTATCAAAAACACTTATCATCGTAACGGCCTTCACAATTCACACACGAAACTAAATTTATATTCAAATATAATATTCATTGACGATAACATTTTATAATACAATAAAAAAAAAACGAATTACAATACGTATGTATGTACACGCACGCGCCGAAACGTCTGCATCGTGCTAGTGTGTTAGCTTCAGAAATTGTTGCATGCGCGCGATATAGTTAATGTTTAGTACGATACATCGACAAAATGTATAATCAACGACGAGTCCATCCATCCACAACGGGTAATAAGAGTATTTATTATTTCAGCAACTAGTAACGTAATGCGTTATTCTTAAATAACGAATAACATAATTATTTAAAATATCATAAATCTGCTGTTCATTATCAATACGTGTTCGGATTCGTGATATAATGAAACTATTATGAAAGAATATATTGTAATATAATGTAAAAGTAATAAATTATAAATTAAAAAATCTATTTTTTTGTTCATCTACTTGACACTTATTTTAATTAAACATAATTATAGCAAACTGAATATAAAAAAGAAGTCGGCAATTTTACTATTTTCGAGAATCAATATCTTCATTGATCTACCAGCCTATGCAGAAATAGACAGAAAAACAATTAAATAGAGAACAGTTAAAAAGGAGAAAGATCTCCGATTCTTAAACGATGTTCTTTATTCTTCATTTATTTAGTGACTACTGACGAGCTACAGCTAAGACTACACTTAACAATAGTTTACAAAAAAATCGTCTTTTTCCCTTAATAATGAAACTTCGTCGAGTTTCGACCATTAGACGATCACTTGTATGGTAACAAAATGAAAGAAATTCAAACTAATAAAACTCTTAAGAGACATTCATTGTTCTAGACATAAAGCACTACGTTGAGCTAAACTTTTCTGACATTTGTTGTCGACAGAGTATACTAAACTGAAAGGTCAAAATTGTGATTTTTAAAAATACGTCTTAGAAACAGAGAAATTACCGATGTCTGCTTATAAATATTAGAATTACTTGCTTGAAAAGCATTAGGAGCATATTGACGAAAAAATGAAGTATAACAAGAGTAACGGTTAAAATTTGAATTGTATGGTAACAAAATGAAAGAAATTCAAGCTAATTAAACCATTTAAGAGACATAACATTAATATACATAGTTCTAGACATAAAGCACTACGTTCACCTAACTTTTCTGACATTTGTTCTCGATAGAATGTACTACACTGAAAGGTCAAAATTGTGACTTTAAAAACAACATCTTTGAAACAGAGAAATTACCGATGTCTGTGGATATTTGAATTGAAATTTGAAAAATTGTATGTTTGTGGAAATAAGAATATGGTAATATTACTCCCTAACTCCGCACATAAAAAAGGCCACATAGTTGAGGATCCAGAATTATTTATTCTACATAGTACAAGCTATAATTAAACGATATGATTAAAGGATAGAGAATTACAGGAATTGTTCAATACAGACATAAGAGATTTAGGAATCAATGTTTTTGGAAATAGTCTACAAATTATGATTTTCAGTCATCTGAAAGATATGGTCCCATGACCTATGTTACCTAGGGGATTTGAATGTAATTTGAATACTTTGTAACACGTTTCAAGATTCCAAACAGTCAATAAAATTGGTAGATTCCTCCCGAAATATATTTGTTTCTCGGACATCTACGTAACAAAAAAAACAATAGATAATAGTGATATGTCAGTGTCAATAATGACTGATGACTTGAAAAATACTATTTTACGAAAATATACTTCCTATATCCAAATATATAACGTGCTTTGATATAATATCTTTTTCTTCTGAAACATCGAGGTATGCCCTTTTAATATAGAAGACAATAACAATTTTATACACCTATTTCGATTTAAGATCTGCTATCTACAAATTATTAGTACACTTTGTAAGAAAACGCACAGAATGTAATTTTTTGTCCAATCTGATTTCGATTATCGCCATTTCTTATTCTAAATGTCACGTCATGTATAAAAATATATACTAGAACATAATTATCAAGATAACGTATCTATAAATTAATCACGTAAATCCATTATGTGACAAAGAGATATGTTTTTCAATGTATAAAACTATATAGTGTTTGTTTTAGCATAAAACTTTAAATTAACTGGTATTTCATTGTCATGTTTCAATGACATAATAAAATGTTGTAAACACACCAAAACTAAGATAAAACACTAACATAACGCCGGATAACCCACCTCCCCTCTCCCCCAAACACGGACTTGTGACTTTTCTGGTGTCGCAAGTGTCTATGGACGGTGGTGATATCTTAAAATCAGGTGACCAACCTGTTGGCTTGCCTCCTATGATATAAAATAAATTAAATACGAACTGAACTCTTATTTAAAAAAAGTTTGATCACTAAAGAGTTTCTTACCCTTGTTTACAGATATATATTATTTAAATTGAAATATTTCTTAACAGTTTCGCTGAGAAGGAATTTTTATATTTTTTGTGGCACTTCAGAATTCGTGTTTCATTAGCAAAAATTTGGAATAAAAAAAAATGCGGTGTGTCTGTCACTACACGGCCGTTTGTTGTACGTGAATAAAACTCGTAACGAGCGATACTTCCTATATAAATTATTATTATTTATGTATGGCATAATCATAAGAAGCCCTCCGGGTTTCCATGTTTTGTTTATGATGGCAACTGTTCCATTTAACGGGTTCAGGAATAAATCAACCTAACGAATAATTACTATGTTATAACTTTATTAATTATAGGTATGTGTGATCCGCTCGGCCACATTCACTTTTTTACGTTGCCTCCACTGCTTGACTCGGTTATATGTTATTTTATTGGTACCATTCGATTGGTTTTAAGATGCTCTCTCCAACCCTATACGATTTCTATATTAGGATTTGGATTTTCGACGCGTATAGACTGACATTATATATTTCTAGATTTTTTTTTTTCGTTTTAACACCTTATTATATACACAGTCACGATTTTACACTAATAATTTATATATAATCGATAGACTTTGACAAGAGTTGTTGACTGAAAAACGTGGTATCCTCACTGAGTCGAATGTTATACTAAATGGAAATCTGAAAATTACCTCAAAATGGCGGCGCTTCCCCCTAAACCGCGTGCAATGTATTACAGTGCTGACTTAGGGTAATAAATTCTTTGATCCTTTAGCTATTCAATGATATAATTTTAGATGCAGAAATTAGATTCGAATTTACACTGCCAAACTGTATCCCCCAATTTTGTTATCATTAGGCTTTTTGGATTACCCCTGTATGGTAGTTATACCCGTGTTTATTTTTTTAATAAGACCGTGTATTTCTGTATATATGGGATACAATACACAAAATTACTGCATGTACGTCAATGGCATTTCCTTGTCATATTTCAATTACTTAAATAATATCGTAAACACACCAAGATAACATACTGTCTTTATGTATATATGGGTGATAATATACAACATTACTGCATTCATTATTACATCACAATAATTAATCTTGCGCATTGAACCAAACAAATGAGCACATGGATTAATCGAACTTCGTAAGGTAGTAATATAGATAAACTATATATTATAATAATCATCGAGATAGTGTGTTCGTAATAACCATTCTCACCGTCATATCAGTTGAGCAAATAATCATTAATTATACAACTTTAAGCAGCTTTCGCTTTCATATACTACTGATAAATGCTATCTTTATATCAAAAGAAATGTTTTAATTTTAAATATAAAAAACCCATATTTACATTAAAGAAAAAAAACATCTTACGCCTTGTAATCGTATGGAAACATATACAAAGCCAAAAATTAAACAATGTACTTCGGTCTTTAATAAGTGTTGGTGATCTAGCAGTTTGACCGGTTCGAACCCCGGCATGTACTAACATTTTTTTTTTTAAATCGCGTACCTTTATTAATCTAAATTGGTAACACTATCGGCTAACGGTGAATGAGAACATCGTGAGGAAACCTGAACATGAGAAATGTTCTTGTAGTACTACTGTATGTGGGAAAAATAGAACTGCGGATTTCTCAGAATTAGAAATTCGCCAATACGTCGTGGGCTGGCGTGTTAAATATGCCCGTACCTTCCTTCGGGAAGAGACCTATGACCCTGCAGTGGGGCTCTTACAGGCTGACGATGATACTGGAACGTATCAACTTAGGCATATGTTAAAGGCAGTCCCTAAAATCGCTTCATCCAATGAACATGTGCACTGTTATGTCCTACTTAGCCGCTGTTAAAAAACCTCAATAGATATCATTACAAAATCAAAACGAACCAATAGATATCATTACAAAAATCAAAACGAACAAATATCAACCATGGTAGAGTAGTCATACGATCATAAAACGAACCAGCAACCACGCAGATGGAATAATTGTAACTAATTTTTTTTTATTCCACTATGATGGAAAACATGCATGAGGGCCGCCTGATGATAAGCTGTTACTGCAGCCGATGTACGCTTGCAACATCGGAAGTATAAAACGCTCGTTGCCGACTTTTTTTAAAACAAGTCGTATAACATCAAAGTGTCAGAGTAGTCATACGGTCATAAAACGAACCAGCAACCACGCGGATGGAATAATTGTAACTATTTTTTTTTTATTTCACGATGTTGGCAAACATGCATGAGGACCGCCTGATGATAAGCTGTTACCGCAGCCGATGTACGCTTGCAACATCGGAAATATAAAACGCTCGTTGCCGACTTTTTTAAAAACAAGGCGTATAAAATCAAAAGTGCCAAAATACATATATGGCAACACAATTTGTTTTTCATTTAGATTGTTTAACTGATTGAAATGCGTGCACCCAACGATGATCTATACTATATTATAATATTATAAAGCTGAAGAGTTTGTTTGCTTGTACGCGATAATCTCAGGAAATACTGGTCCGATTTGAAAAATTCGTTCAGTGTTACATAGCTCATTTATCGAGTTCATATATCATCACACTTAGACCAATAGGAGTGAAGCACCAATCAAGAATGTTTCAAAATCGGTGTTAATAAAAATATTTTAACCTTCTACGTAAACGAAATCGCGAGTTAGAAGTCAGTGTTAGCCCAAACGAACTATCCCACGCGGACGAAGTAGCTAGTAGTGAAATATTCACAACGATTATTTAAAAGTTATCAAGGTTTCTTTTTTTAAATTATCCAATCAAATGATACATACAAACAATTAATTTTCTCAAATAATTACTGTTTACAAATACGTCTTCAATGAAACGCGGTCATGCATCCTCCTATTGCTTCAAAACTGTACGTTACGTACACAAATCAACATTCCTTTACATCACACATTTCGTATTCCAATCACAACATGAATGCTTCAATGTTAACAAACAAACAAAACTCGATGAGACCTTTCACTGACATTGCCCTTTCCTTGGTCACGGACGCAGACATCGATTATAAATAGTACGTTTACAGTTAATACAAACTCTTTAAAATATAGTTACAACAGATTTTTTTCGTATATTTTTGTATTCGATTATCATTTGGCTAGAATTTTGTCACTTGTAACCTAAACTTAAGTCTGTCGACCTTCTTAAAACGCACAATTCAATACTCAAAAGTCTGATATTCGATTTAAATGTGGTAGCTATCATATATATTAATACGTGAAGCCTAAACTTTGTATCCCTTTTTAACGGAATTGGGCGAACGGATGAACGTGAAATTTGGCATAGTTAAAGTTTATATGGAGGAGAAGTGCAGAAACCTATTTATTTTATATAAAAATGCAAGACAAGAAGTACATTAAATTAATTAAAATATGCATTACTCACACTAATGCTTCAATTTTACACAACATATACACACATGTAAATATAAAAGACATTTTGACATCTGTCAATAAAGGACTTCAAAAAAAGGTTGTGAAGGAGGTTGCTATGTATTATTTTACTCTTACGTTCCAATTACCCTTTTTCATTCTACATTCAACAATGATATTATAACATACAACTATTATTATAATAACTGAGTAACCATGATAAAAACCTTTGATTATAGAAGTAAGTTGACAAAAGAACCCTAATAAAGTTCAAACTTTAAAAAATCAATGAACTATGGTCGAATGTCGACCACTGGGCGCCCACTAGTATTTATAACTAGCTATGCCCGTGACACCGTCCGCGTGGAATCTAATGTAAAAATAAAACACATGACTAATAAAATCATCGGAATGTATTGAGGCCATTTACTTATTTACTGTTCTCTCTTACTTAAGTCGCGACGTCATTAAAATTACAATAACTTTTGATAGAGTCAACCGATTTTAATGAAACGAAGACTAAATGTATAACTAGAGAATATGCTTTATGATTTTCTTGGTACGGAGTAATTTAGCCGTGATGCGTGTTCAAGCAGACAGACAGACATTCTAAAAATAATTGAATTGTATTCTATTAAGTACTTATTCCTAGAGACCTGCAACAACTACTTTCACAAAAATCTAAAAAGTACAGACACATTCGATTTACATTCTTATTACAACCGATTTTAATAAGACTAAATTTTACTAGAGAATATGCTTTATGATTTTCGGAGTAATTTAGCAGTGATGCGTGTACAAACAGACAGATAGACATTTCTAAAAATAATAGAAATATATTCTATTACTTATTCCTAGACACCTGCAACAATTACTTTCACAAAAATCTAAAAAGTACAGACACATTCGATTTACATTCTTATTATATATATATATAGAAAGAATAGATATCGATAATATATTATTGTAATTAAGACCCCAAAAAAAATAGTGTTGTTAATAAGGGTCATAATATCGATAAATTTTAATTTTATCGAAAATTAAAACAGCACTATGTACATGATTCGAAATGTAAAGAGACAACTGTAAAGTAATAAATATAAATTAGTTTACTTTACAGTTTCGTGAAAAACCGTATCGCGTGCGCGTCGAGTGTTATCGCGACGGAGTCGATGCTTTGTCTTATATTTGTTGCGGTTTCACGTAAAACATTCCGCGGTAAAAATAACAAATTATACGACTAAATAAGTCTTGTTCTATGTTTATGTTTTGTTTTCTCGTATAATCATTTTAATTTTTTTTTTGGTACATTCTTTTTTATTATAGCACGGCATAATGACTGCACTGTGCCTGATGGTAAGCACAGTACAATCCAAAAACAATGGCTACCACCGAGTGACACACTATCCATCGCCGGTCGCCGCTGTCATGCCGGCCTGCGAACAGCTGGATATGCATAGGCTGATCCCGAAACGCGACCCGCAGAAGCGAATCACTATCACGGGCTTTTTCGCCATATACATGGTGATTGCGACCCAGTCAGGCTGTAAAACCCTACCACCCCGCTTTCGCCATTGCCTCGTTCGTTATTCAGCAGGGTGCACCACGTGCAGGTGAGGTTGGCTTGGATGTCTCAAGTCTTAGATGTTATTCGACAGCTGGATATGCACAGGCTGATCCCGAAACGCGACCCGCAGAAGCGAATCACTATGACGGGCTTTTTCGCCATATACATGGTGATTGCGACCCAGTCAGGCTGTAAAACCCTACCACCCCGCTTTCGCCATTGCCTCGTTCGTTATTCAGCAGGGTGCACCACGTGCAGGTGAGGTTGGCTTGGATGTCTCAAGTCTTAGATGTTATTCGACACCCCTTACACACCAATTCTGAGGTAAAGCCGAATAAAGTATCATTTCTGTAGTATTACATGTAGTTATACTTTGTCAAATGTTGAATGGCTTCAGCTGCTATTGCATACTTTTAAATACATTATTATAAATATCTCCACCGGAAATAACAACGTAAGAAAAAAAAGTCACAAAATTGTAAACTGATACAGTGTTAGATAAAGGTTATAAGTGCTCAAGTTTTCTGTGTGAAACTTTTAAAAGAAATACTACTTATTTTTAACTAAGAAAGGTGGAAAGGTATGATCTAATACACATACTATAAAAAAAATATTATTTATGTTTGAATGTTTATTCATTAGTCACACTTGACCGAGTGGGCTGATTTTAATAAAGTTTCACATAGACCTCATTAGTGAAATGAAATCAATAACCTAATATTAAAATTACGCGGATTAAAAATAAAACTAATATAAAATAGAAGCAATGAACCGTAAGAACTGAGAATCCAACAAAGGCAATCGTTAATTTTTTAAACTAATCTCTGCTCAAGCGGCTTTCTTAACTATAGAACTTCTATACGTTTTCTGTATTTTCTTTTATGTTATCTCATCAAATACCTATCCACAGCCACAGTTATACTAGGTGCGTTAGGTTAGTCGCTTACAGTATTCTAAGAGGACATAGTTCATGGTCACATTTAACATACAAAACAAATACTAATAAACAACAAAGAGAACCTAAGTTAAAGTTTGTTCTAAGTTTTTCAAAAATATAAACACAAACGTAATAAACCTAGGTTCTATGACCGGTGTCGAATGCTGCAAGGGGCGACCCGGAGTTAATAATAACCTTCAATAATAAAACGGACAATAAGCATCTTTGTTTCGTTCATGTCGTTCCCACGTTCACTTTCGAATGAAAGTGATGTCACCCGACGGTCATTGACACTTTTTAACATGAAAGTGTAGAGGATTGCATATAATTTTTGTATTTTTTTAAGATAATTACGTCAAATATTAAGGACCTATTTTTTAAATTGATTTAGAACAAGAATCGAGTGCAGAGTATCCGCCATAAACACTCCTACTGTTTAAACTTTCAGCTTGTATAGTACAAAGTGTGCGCCGTACCAAGTAGAAAGAGGCGCCGTAAAGCGCTCCTCTTTACTATTCTCAGGTAGTTTAACTTATTTATTCGCAGGTATAAAGTAAATGTTGCGGATGTTTTAATTGTACTAATTAATTTCTTTGACTTTATCTGGAGACGTTAGAAGCCAAATACCGGCGGGTGATTCGTCGTCGCAACGACAAGGGGATATGTGAAGGTTAGGTTAGTTAAAGGTAAAGTTAGGTTAGGATGCGGGAAGTCGTGAAATGAACTGGTGTTCTCCTGCAGCGTGTTCAGGAGCATCTTCACCAGCACACTGTGATTAACTTTCTGATAAAAATCAGATATATGGAACTCGCGTTATGCCACTAAGCGGACGCAGGAAGCGATATATTATAGGATTTACCTATAACTAATATCTCTTGGACTATAATAGCACCAGGAGCGCGGGATGCAAAATGATGAGCGGTTATAATATACGTCACGTCGGCATGGTACACGTTGCGAGAAGAAAAAATCGGCGACCATTCTTGCACGACTGGAAAGGGGTGGAATTTAGGAGTTGTTGGAATGATAATAGATGGCGTTACCAGCTAGCTAGGTTAGAGCATCACGCCGAGAAAGAATACCAAATTTGATGGTACGTCACAAAGTGAAAAAGTTTGGGAACCTCCGTATTCTGTTCGAACTGACTACATACACCGTTGGGCTGAGAGGTCTTCACAGCTTCACCGGAGTACAAAATGAGGCACTGACCTGTCGAGGCTGATGAGTTGGGACTTGAGGAGCTTGGTGACGATCCTGGCGTCCTCCTCCATGATGAGCCCGGCTTTGGCCATGTCGTTGGCGACCTCCTCGCAGTCGTCGTTCACCAGGTCGAATTCGAATTGGATCGCTTCGTTTTCTTTATGCGTGTACGAACTAGTGACAAATATCTATGTTAAAGCACCACAACACGTAGATCTTGTGTTACTTATTGGGTCAATAATATACATATATTTGCTTTCTTTATGCAGCACTCAAATCTTCTTGTTACTTCTTACTACTTCATCTTCGTAATACTTAATTGGCTACTAGTAAATATCTCTTATTAGCTCTATATTCCTTGAAATAAATAAAATAAATACTTTTTTATACTTTACAAGGTTTTAGCGTTTAACCACAAACTCATCAGATCATAAATGACAATGCGGTCTAAGATGTATGTGTAATAAATATACTCAAGGTACATACCGTTTCTTAGGGTCTATAATCTTCAGCCGGAACTGTACCTTGGTGATGTCAGAGGAGGTGACCAGATCTTGACTCACGATCTCGAGCCTCATACCAATGTCTTCTCCGAAGAACTCGTGATTTAACAGATCTTTTACCTTCGGCCTGACACAAAAACAAATACAACGCTCTTTTAAAATGAAAATTGACAACAAAAAACAAAAGTGATGACACTTTGATACTTATAACTAAATTACAATCTTGATTATAAAACAGTATACTTACTACTGATAAAAAATTTTAAACATAATGTTTATAAAAAAAAAGGACAACAAATTCTTACCTATCAGTTTTATTTGGCTTGATACAGGACTCGATAATATCTCTAACTTCTGGAATAGTGACTTTCTCCAAACTCTGCGGCTTCACGCCCTATTGACAAAAATTGACAAATAATGACAATCTATGGCGATCGACTCTAACGAGTGAGAAAGTGGTTACTCAATGAGAATGTTGCATGTTCTGAAAACAAACAACTTTTTTTTAAATTTTATTTTTGGCAACCAATCTTTCAAATTATTCCTGCCATTGTCGAGTAGGTGATGGCCCCTTGTTAGGAAATTTTTCAGGTAATTTTTGTCGCATCTCGAAATTCATGCTCCATGGCATTATTTTCCATTCACTTATGCACAAGATTATGAATGTATACTAATATTATAAAGCTGGAGTGTTCGTTTGTTTGGTTGAACGCACTAATCTCAGGCACTACTGGTCCGATTTGAAAAAAGTGTTAGAAGTAAGTTCAGTGTTAGATAGCTCATTTATCGAGGAAGGCTATACATCATCAGGCTAAGACCAATAGGAGTGGAGTATCGATGAAGGATGTTTCCGCTCATGATTGCTTCCGCTGCGTACTATCATATTTTATTCATATATTCATTCGTATATTAGTCCAAACTATTGCACGCGGACGAAATCGCGTGCAAAAGCTAGTAGTTAATATAATATGTTTAATTTTTTTAAGATTTCCAGTTTGTATACACCGAGAACGAAGTTCAAAGTTTGCCGTTCATAAGGTATTTAGTTTAATTTTTATGATTTTCATATTTTACATGACAGATCTTGAAAAATTATATAGAATATTAGAAACGGCTAAGATTGGATTCAGCTTGAAATGAACTCAATTATACATTTACATTCTATATATGATAACAACACAACTACCACGTCTAGCAAACTTTCGTGAATGCTTAATGAAAAATGCAGCGTTTCATTATTTTTTTCGAAAATATATCGACATGTCACATCACTATTGACGTTTGACATTATTGAAGTTTGACGTTACTGACGTCATTATCGATGTGTCAAAACGGCCATCACAGCGAGCCGGCTAGTATAATCAGAAAGGAGGGTTAAACAAACGTACCGAGACGACCTTCTTGTATATTTGGGCGGGTCCACTGCACTCGCTGTACGGGTACTCGCCGGTCGCCATCTCGAGCATGCACATACCGAACGCGTACACGTCCACGGACTCGTCGTAGTGCTCCTCGTACATCTCCGGCGCCATGAATTCGGGCGTACCTGTTTGCACGACAAAAAAAAATTCAACATATGAGGCATATAAAATCAAAAACAGCTAAGTGCATAGAGACCAAATTTGCAGGAAACGAAAAAAATGTTTATCTATTCTCAGAGTGGAGTTTTACTTATCTTCAAAGTTTCAATTATAGGGAGTGGCATATGCTATTGGTTTTGCCTGCCTATGCCTATCAGCTCTAAAAGAGAAGTTCAAGAAATTAAAAACTGCGATAATTCCTTAACTGTATTTTATTCTTACTTTACTTCTTATTTGATGACTTGGTTGTATTTAAATGTATTTGATCCCAAAATCAATTTCAAAACGAAAATTAAAAGGCTTTAGCTGTATTTTATTTCTTGTAGGAATTAAATGGTGATTTGCAATCAACTAGATGGCTCCATACTCAGTTCATTTTTAGAACTTGTGGCACTTAGCTGTCTTTGATTCTATATGCCTCATATGTGTTGATGAAGGTGATATACGACATTTTCAAAGTGAAACTTCGTAACGCATGGTACGGAAAACTTTGCATGACGCGTATGTATAAGTGTCTGTCTGGCTCGAGTAGTATACACATAATGAGTAAATGTATAGTTAAGTATTGATACTGCAAGACTTCGTACAGTACATAGCATATGAGCATGCTCATACACATAATGAATGTTTAGTCAGTAGCAATATTTATATTAATTAATAATTAATATTAAAAAATAGGTGCTTAATATTTGTCTAAAAAATACAAAATTTGTACATAATCCTCTACGCGTCTATGTTAAAACAAAGTGTCATTGACCGTCGGGTGATTTCATTTTCACTTGAAAGTGATCGGGCGTACGTCAGGAACAAAACAAAAGGATTTATTGTCCCTTTTATTATCGACATTATTAACTCCGGGTCGCCGCTTGTAGCTTTCAGCACCGGTCAATGCACCTAGGTTTATTACGATTGTGTTTATACTTTTAAAAGTCTTAGAACAAACTTTAACTTAGATTGTCTTGGTTGTTTATAAGTATTTGTTTTGATATTATTTTATATTTTAAATGTACCCATGAAGTGTCATATTCTAGAATACTGATTGTTTAACCTTTCATCTGGTATATATAATATAATATATCAAGCCAAAGAAGTTTCACTTCCCCGCATGTGTACACACTGATACACGCAATGTTTCGTTTTAAATTATTCATTTTATCACCATATAAGTGTTAAGTCCATATGAGTATTCAGGTCTTACACAATTAGCATTAGTAGACTTAGAAAAGAAAATAATCAAAAGTTTCCAAACTATTTATACACCTTATCTATGCAGTAATTATTTTCTACTGTATTTGAAAATTATACAAGAGTAACTCAAGGAAAGACTGATGAGAAAACGACGATTTCCGTACAAACTTTCATCCTATTTTTTACCACCTCAGGGGTTGAATTTTCAAAAACCCTCTTATAGCGCTCATACACAAATTAAAAAGAACCCACATAGAAATTTTCAATAGTATGGGCTGTGAACTGATACGCCAGTCTGTCATTCTTTTATATGCATAACAAAATTTCCTAGCATTTCATTCGTAGTTCTACTCTGAGGTGAGGTATCCATACGGCAATAGAACAAATTGATTTATAAAAAAAAAAATACTAACCAATAACAGATTTCGCGAAACTTCTATTCTTTAGCGTCGCCAGCCCCAGATCACCTATCTTGACGCTGCCGGTGGTGCCCGTGATGAAGATGTTGTCGCATTTCAGATCTCTGAATTTCAAAATACAATCTTAAATATATAAAAATCCAGTGCCATGATGTTTGTCCACGATTAACCCCGAATCTACTCAACCGATTTTAATGAAACGTTGGTATTTCTGTATAGTTTGGTCCAACTTGAGAGATAGGATATTTTATATTTCGATTAATGGCCTCAATATTTTTTAATTACAAATTAAATTATTTTCAATGTTGGTTATTGTTATTGATTGCGAGTTTCATCTGTCTCGGATAGATGGCGCTTTAAATTAGTTTGTATTGACATAAAACTGTAGGACCGACTGTTATAGTTATCTCATAGATGGAGCCACGTTTTAATTTTGAAATCAACTCCAGTTCATTTTATAGTGCACACATGCTTTATTCAATTCAAAGTATAATAACTGACCCACAGTAACGCGTGGCCGGCTCAGTTAGTACATTATATTTAATAACTTTTATCAAGGTCACAGATTTTTTTTAAACTACCGAGATGAAGCTATTCCATTGTAATTTTAAGGCAATTAAGAGATGTAACATGTTTATTACCTGTGAATAATGGGCGGTGTTCGTGAGTGTAAAAAATTCAGACCCTTTAATATTTGACGGCACCACGACTTGAGTACTTTGGGGTTGATCCTCTTGAACCTCCGGAGATATCTGAAAGAAAATATAGTACTGATATAGAATATATGTAGTGGAAAATCAATATCCAAACACTTTGGTAAATAATTTTTCGAAAATACAATGCGAGTTTGTACCACATTTTTTTTTTTTATTCCTACCCGCCGCAATGTAATTTCTTAGACACATTTTCTGTCACTTATTTCATGACTATTTAGGAAACTGCACGTAATTACGCACATTTGTATGGTATTTGGATTTTATACCGACTAATAAACCAAATATTCTGCCGATCAAAGTAATAAGCGCTCTTATTATTTGTCGTTTTTTGAGATACTGAGTTCTAAATATTGGATGGTAAAACGTTGGTTTTTGCTTGCCAATTAATTGCTATGCTTGAATTTACTCATTAAGAAACTTAATAAAATATAACAAATAAAATGTTTGTTCAGCGTAAAAGTGGCAAATAAAATCTGTAAATTCCTTAAATTTAGTATATAACTGTTATTTTGACATTATAAATAGGACGTTAACTTTTTTTTTGTATACATGTATAAATTAGTGTTACGTGACCCTTTATTATACACTCATCAAAAAAGTCTAA